>OX243811.1:64389803-64667303 GCA_945859605.1 Lumbricus rubellus | reverse complement strand
ATTTCGTGACACCGGCCTCTGGGCATTTTCCTCCCTGCAACCAGTCTCGGCGGTCCAGCCCACAAACCCACCCACCCACCCACCCACCCACCAATCAATCAATCAATCAATCAATCAATCCACCCTCTCATAGCTTGCCACCAACCTATCAATCATACTTCCAAGTCCACCCACTCACAACCGGTTTAAATAAACGAATTAGTACTTTAAAAAAACACTCTGCCAAATTCAATACTCTACTAACAATCATTTTAAACCGATAAATGCCGAACCTCTGACCAGCTTTTTTTCACACTACTTCAACACTTACCGACACAGCGAACAGATTGTAGGCGGGTCGTTTTGGGGGACCGGAAATGTAGCGATTCATGTCGACGTTGTCAAGTGGAAAATCAACGTAGGCCGTGATTTTGTCGCGCCAGATGCCCTGGTAGTAGAACCTGCGGAATGCGACAAAAAAACATCTAATGATATTATAATAACAACATTCAGTTTTTAACTCACCAATAATTCAATTCAATTGTTTTATTGCAACAAGAGTACACAAAAATGATAGCTAATGATTAAGATTATGATGATCAAGATTGTGATTAATAAGATTATGATACGAAGTCATGATTAAAATAACAATTAATAAGCAAGAAAGATCACAAAGATCACAATTAAAAATCACGATAATTAAGATTACGATGATCAAGACTGTGATAAAGAAGATTATGACAGAAAGTTATTATTAAAAATAACAAAATTAATAAACAAGAAAGATTACAATTAGCAATCGCGCTAACAAATGCGCTTCCTGATTAAAACAACGATCAATTGATAAGAATGTCACCTTTCGAGGTGGACAATGAGGATTGGCGGCAATCGCCAGATGACAATGCGCTTGATTGCGTCCTGCTTGCACTTGCAGCGCGGACAATGCCATTGCGAGTCACCCATCATCTTCTCTTCCTTGGAGAAGTGTAGGAGGCAATCCTGCAGCAGTACCAATTAAAACAAATATTACTGATGAACTCCTCTGGAGATGCTTAACATTTCCCATTTCTGTTGCCAAGGCAGTTTCTAAGTATTGTATTTGACCATTTTATTGCATTTTATATGACCATCTATTGTAATGCATTTTATATGACCACCTATTGTAATGCATTCGACTATTTATAATGTGCTTCTCCGGGTCTCCCAGCAAAAGACCTTCACAGCAGCAACTTCAAGAGAAAAGGCAGTTGATTTGAAATGAGAGAGATAAGGAAAGACTAGAAGAGAGAAAGGCGGAGTGAGCTGATACAGGAAGTCCATTCCATAGAGAGGAACATATGCAGACAAATTGTATTGTATTGTATTTAAACATTTATAAAGCGCCTCTAGTAGGGTGAACCGTTCAGAGGCGCTCCCAGTGCGCAAGGCCCAGCGAGAAGAAACAGGTTTTGAGAAGAGACAAAGCAGAGGAGAGACTACCAGAAAGAAGTGTAGAGCGAACAGAAGGAGAGAGGGCATTCCAAAGAGAAGGACCAATTGAGACAAATGATCGAGACTGAGCCATAACAGTTCTGGACCGAGGAACCAAGAGGTCAAATCTGTTGGATGAACGAAGTGGACGGTGGGAGGAAGCTGAGTGAGGACGAAGTAAAACATTAGTGAGATATTTTGGGCCAAGACCCCGTTGAGCCTTTATGATCAGAGTCAGGATCTTAAATTGTGTGCGAGCACGGAGAGGAAGCCAGTGAAGTTCATGAAACATAAAGGTAGAGATGTGAGAGTACTTGGGAAGGCGGGCAATCAATCTAGCAGCTGAGTTGAGAACCGACTGAATCGGTGAAAGACGAACTTTAGGAAGACCAATGAGGAGAGCATTGCAATAGTCAATTCGTGAACATATAAAAGCATGAATTAAGGTAGTGAAGATGGAGGAGGAGACAGAGCGACGAATGACTCTGAGACGTCTTAAATGAAAATATGACGAGCGTGTAACATTGGAAACATGCTCAGTAAAGGTAAGTGAACTATCAATTACAACACCCAGATCCCGCACACTTGAAGAGAAGGAAAACAGCAGAAATCTTTCAGAGAGCAGAATTAAATCAAGCTTCTGGAGCTGCTGGGGAGTACCTAGCCAGATGAATTGAGTCTTTGAAGTATTAAGTGAAAGGCGATTTTAAGACATCCATGAGTGGAGATGAGTAGTAAGGGATTCAATAAGAGCAACTAATAGCAGCTGGGAAGATGAGGGACCATGGACAAAAGCCTGAACATCATCAGCAAATAGATGGCCAGCAGCACTACAAATCGGAAAAAGAGAAGAGATGACAAATGATCTGGATTGATTCATGGCTGTGCTGATGCAGGGCAAAACAGAGGTCAGAGAATCTAAGAAGATGCAACAAAGTGGCAGAGAGCCCTATGCAAAGTATAAAATCCTCTACCTGGTCTTTGTTGGGAGCGCTTTCGAGTAGAGCGCAAAGTAAATTCCAGATTACATTTACAATCACCAAATTGCACATTGCATCTCAGAAATTCTAACTACAACTGCTACAATTCCTTTCCTGCAACCTAGACCCATTGACACAAACGCAACAAGGTACAAAAGTTGCAGCTTGCAACATTCTACAATACTGACTGCTGTGAGTGGTGCTATATAAATAAAAAAATGACAGGAATTACACTGAATTTTCAAAACGTTTTCGCTTTGAACTCACGGATAAGCTGCAGCGTGTCGGCGAAGGAATCGGTAAATTGAGACACATGAACGACTCAAACATGACGGATTTCTTGTCACATCTGATGCACGTTACGGTCGATTTGTACTGACCCTAAAGACAGACAATCACAATGCACATCACTGCAGTATTACTGGAAAAAATAATCATAGAAATTCATGAGCTGGATCAAGGCATATATTCCTGTGTAACATAACAGCATCGTGGAAAGACCTTCCTTCTGCAATTCATTGCATTCTTATACACATAAAACATACTTCTCATATGACTAAAACAGCCTTCTTATGTGCTTGGAAAAGTCTTCTCCTGTGCCTAAAACAGCTTTCTAATTGACTAAAACAGCTTTCCCACATCTATTGAGTAGGCCAAAATCCTCACTTAAAAAAACATTTCAAAAGCTACCCTGGTACTTACCAGTACCAGTAGTACTACACGTGTTGACATGTTGACACACACAAAAAAACATAAGTAGCTCACAACAGACAAAGCCATGAAAATATTCTCCATCTACTCGATCTTAAATTCTAGCTGATAATCTTTTCTCCTCCTCCTTGCTTTTCTAAAAAAATTTCTTCACTGGTAGCATCTGTCAACGGTTCACCCAATTAGAGGTGTTTTATAAATGTTTTAATACAATACAACGGAATAAATTGCTACGATCAGATTTACAACTCAACCAAAGACCATCGGTAACAACCAATCAGAAACATTAGACGATGATCATAACAAACCCGAAACAGATCGACGATGATTGAATCTTCGATTGATCGTGATTGCGTCCAGACTTGATCGGCCGCTGTCTCGTCTGCAATGTTGTCGTTGTTCTGTTCAGGTAACGACAACTTCTTTCTCACCTGCAACAAATCAAAACATCCACATAAACTAAGCATCAAACATACACCTCATCATCACAGAAGAAGAAGAAGAAGAGCAGTCCCTTAGGCTAGACTCAAGGCAGATGCATGTATGAGAACTTGTAAGTTGTTATAGCACCCCTGCAAGCCCTCTACTCAGAGGTGCTCTCGACTACTGCACAGACACTGAATCAGAGTTGAGTGAATTGACAAAACTTGAAAATAACCAAAGATCGTTAAATTAATAAACCGTTACTTTGTTCAGATCTTCGTTCAGTCCGTTCATGAGAATCTCAAGCAGTTCATGTGAGTCTTGGTGTTGAGTTGAGGCAAACATTGAGTTCATCTTACAAACGACACCCTGCAAACAATCACCAAACACAAACATCGTTTAAAAAATATATCGTTCCCAATATCTGCTTCATATACACCCACAGCCAACTTTGCTACGAGTATTGTATTGTATAAAAACATAAGTATGCTGACTGTACACTGGCGAGATGATTGACCACACCGGTCCTCAATATGCAATTTTAAAAAGCTGTTTTAGCTTTACAGATTATAAATGATTGTTTACAATCAAGTAAAAACAAGCAATTGCATAATTATTCAAGTCCTATATAAACACACATGCACATACTTTCTTTTCCTTGCCTTACATAAATTATCTGACCTAAGCTCCCTCACCTCATCTTCTTGACCCTATCAAATCAGAAGAAGGAAGCAGAAGAGAGAGAGACACTTGCCCTGAAGTCCCTTGGTGACAAGGCCTTGTACTGGCCTGACCACATGGCCTTGATGAGGATAGCGTACTCAGAGGCCACGTCACCTCCGTACCTGCGACTGCTGTCCCTACAATCAAAACATCACCACAACCAACATCATTATGTATAAAGAAACCACGCTCAGAGATCAAATGCAGCGTTATAAGCTAATACATTAAAAAAATTATAATGATAAAAACATTGAGTAATTAATACATATTAAAAATTATAAAAAAAATAAAACAATTGAGTCATTTAATGCAGAAGTCTAAATTATTACATACTTTGATACAAAGCAATCAAATACGACTCCTGTAATAACTTGTGATCACCCATTGTTCTTTGAATTGTAATCATTCTGCATTGTGTCAGTTTGAAATTAAAAACGAAGATTATTCTAGCCTACTATTTAGAGTCTTCAGAATGGATTAAATAGGATTAGATTACCGGATGATAGGATTAGACTACCGGATGACATAATTAGATAACCGGATGACATAATTAGATAACCGGATGATAGGATTAGATTATCGGATGATAGGATTAGATTACCGGATGATGTCTTGCGTGTATGAATCGGTGAGAAAGTAAATGGTGAGAGGAGCCGCGTTGCTTAGACATTGTAACGTTGAGTTCATGTAGCACGTGTTGCCCAAGTTGCGCAGTCCCGTCAGTCCTTTGCCCTGCAAGACACATGCAATGGAAAGTAAAGCTCTGAGGTTCAACAAGGCAAGATGTTCATTTCCCATCATACGACACACGTATACGACTATACGTATGCGTGACTGCGTGTGTATTCGCTAATTTCTAAAAAGCAAGAGGCAAAAACAGTGAAGGTGCACAGCATATCCTTTGATCAGGTCAATCACTTTTTTCCGCATCAGAATTGTCATGGATCAATCCAGATGATTTGTCTGCATAGTTCTCCCTCTCTATGGAATGGACTTTCACCATCTGTTCTCTTCGGCTTTCTCTCCAGTAGACTTTCCTCATCTTCCTCTCGCCTCAAATCAACTGCCTTTTCTCTCGGGGTCGATCGCACTGGGAGCGCGTCTGACAGGTTTCTGCTGAGAGAAGCGCATTATAGATGGTCACATACAATACAATACATTAAGACAAATCAAATTAGATCATATTATATGGTAAATTTAAAGAAACATTAAACCAATGCAGTTCACGCTCTAACAACCGCCAAGGAATTTGCCCAGCAACAGTATGCTGCTACTCACCAGACATCAATTTAGAGAATAAACTGGATTTAAGGTTGTACGATGAAATTCCAGTTCTTACTGACTGTTGATATAGTATAGGGCAAGGTAACACTGTTTGCCTATGAAGTGGAGAGATATGAATGTTTATTCACAATTACAACTCACCATGCTGCCCCACGTCGGATTGAGGTTTCGAACTTTGGCTTCAGAGACCTCTGTCTTCACCGCTAGAACTTGAGTTGATGGTCTAAACAACAATTGCAAAATTGTAGTTTCAGTCATGCATTGCTTGTTCCATAATATTATTGTATTGTTGCTTTGATAATTATGTGGTTACTGAATGAACTGATTTGATAAAAAAATTATTACCTTGATATATCTCAACAATATTTTATGTTGTGTGTACAATTGTGTCTTTGCAAGTGGAGTAACAAAGAGAGTAATTACTTACTTACTTTATATTCATAAATAGCACGTCGTATTGCATTGCAAATTCGTATAGCATAGTAATCTACATGTTTTGCCAACTTCGTTCCATCCCATTGTTCAGTGCGCTTACGACCTGTGCCCCACGCCACACTATCTTAAATTCCCTGACAAAGATGACACCAACTAGAAACCTAGACCTACTTAAATACTTAAATATAGACAATTAACTTATAGCCAACTCTCATTTTTATGATTATTATTCATCCCTGTTGCAACTGATTAAGTTTGCAACTCAGGTTTTCAATAAACAAAGTCATATAGCAAAGTTTGTTTGTTTGTATGTGCACTTGTTACAGCGCCCCTTCAAGCTCTCTCTCTACTCAGAGGCGCTCCCGAATGCAGAGCGGACACTGCATCGGAGTTTCACGCCGAAGCGCTGAGCAATTGTGAGTGAAGGACTTGCTCAAGGTCCTTACGCGGCGAGGTGGATTCGAACCTCAAACCTTCCGGCTTCAAGGCAACGACGTCACCACTACACCACCACACCCCACGGTATTAGTATTATCTCTTTGAAAGCAAGACAAGACTAACTTTGGTTTGATGGATCGATCGACCTGTGGCAGCAACGTCGTCGTCGTCTGTCGCATTGACGACCGACTCGCTTCCTCTTCGTCTTGAATCATCTTTGCGATGTTTGGAGACGAATGCGATCGCTTCAATCCTCCTCCGCCTCCTGACTGCGCCGCTGACCCTTCGTCCTTTAAACGCTCCTTGTAATCGGTGGCATGGCCGTCAGCTGGAAAATACAAACACATTGGTACATTTTGTGTACCACGCAGAAGCGTTGTAATCGTAATCATTCATGAATTTATATAGTGCCACTTCAAGAGAAACGCCCCTGACTTGACAGCACCAAGTCACGATCAAAGAGAATGGTTTTCAAATGCTTGCAGAAAGGGGCAAAGAAAGACCAAGAAGTTCATTACAGAGACTGCTGGGTAAATCATTTCAGGAAAAGGTATAATATGATATGATGTTACATAATGCTATGTAGAAGATCTAACAAGGGGAGTGGTTAGAGTATGGATGGGTGTGTAGTGTGTACGGGTCTAGGGTAATGGATAGGAAGGGGTTTAGGATATGAACCGGAGGGTGTTAAAGGTAAGAATGGGGTGGGGTTTAGAGCATAAAATGGGGAGGAGTTTAGGGTAATGGATGGAAAGTGGGTAAGGGTATGGAAGGGAATGAAATGCGAATATTCAACGTAAACAAAAGCAAATGCAAAGTCAAAGAACACAAAAGTATCATCAGAGCAAAACTGTTGATCAATACCAAGTTTTTGTTGGACTGTTCCGGGTGGATCCCAGTAGGTTTTCTTCACCTTATGATCGATGTAATAATATTTTCCAGTTTCAACATGCAGTCTTCTTTCCCAACCGGTTGGAAGTGCTGGCACATCAGACGCTCTATGACCAGAACCTAACAATTACAAAGCAGTGCAAGACAGCTGTCAATTTATTCAACTTATTACAAGTTAATGGTCTTCATTCAGTAACATGCTGCTATGCGACTTGCCAATAGGGGCAGAGAGGTAAATGCATATGCCTAGAGGTCCGGCAACTTTTAGGAATCGTGTATAGTATCCATAGATACAAAGCTTATGATATATGCTTTTAAATATAGTATTGACACTTTTCACAATCAGTTCAAACTTCCAATAAAGAACTGAATAAAATCATATTTAAACATATAAAAATTATAGTGTACATCTTACCCAACTTTTGTTGCTCAATTTGTTTAAGAAAGTATTTTCTCATAAATGATCATAAAAATGATTGTATATGATACTATACACTACATATAAATAACAACCAAAAAACACAAATAACCAACCAAGTCAGTTACCTGCATCTTTGCGTAACTTGTCCGCAGCCGCTTGTTTCGCTTTCAGCTTCACCTCTTCCAACTCACGTGCATGTCTCTCCTTCTCCTTCAACTCTTTCTCCGCCTGCTCCCGTTTGGCCGCCTCCTGCTGTTGCTTCAAGCGTGCCACTTCCTGTTCCCTCTTGGCAACCGCCTCACGCTCCAGCTGGCGCTGTTTCTCCGCCTCGCGTTCCCTGCTCCTCAACTCCTCCGCCTTCAGACGCTCCTTTTCCTTTGCTTTGACCTCTTCGGCTTTAACACGCTCTTGCTCCTCTTCTTCTCGTTTCAATCGTGCTTGTTCTTCTTTCTTGACGTCATCGGCTTTCCGCTGTTCGTTTTCCTTTGACGTTTTCGTCGTCTCCACTGGCTTCCCATCGCCTGATTCTCGTTCGTCCTCACCCTGTTTGGTGGCTGCCGGAGCTGGACTGCTAGAGGTGCTGCCTCCTGCAACTTCTTTCTTGTCCACTTCGCTCTGTTCAAAATTTCCATATAACATAAAGTATACAATCTGACAGCATGCCTGTAATCAAGGCTCACCGAGAAGAGGCAAATGCTCATGGGAGCGGTGACTTTTAAGTCTTGGGCTGAGTAGTTATTTTATTGCTTTGTAGCTATAAATTTATACACACCAATCAGTGGTGCTCCCAGTGTGAGAGACTCTGAGAAAAGAAAGTAGTTTTGAGACATGTAATATATGCACAAAGTCGTATCCACTGGCTTCCCATCGCTTAACGCCTTTTATAATCTAATATTAATGAGACTCAACTACAATCAAATTAAGAAAGGAATAAAATCATAAAATTGTATATATAATAATTGTATTGCACTTTTATTATTTCAATTTGTTTCTAACAAATTTTTCTCATAAAGCCTTACGAAAGTTTACTGGTCAGTGGAATTTCTCTCATATGCCCAGCTGTAATCAGATATCAATAAGATTACTGTATTTACTCCATTGCATCAATTATTTGTCCAACACTATACCAGATCTAGCAACAAGAAAACACCACAACTCACTTGTAAAGCATACACATTGATACAAAAATATTAAAGCAAATTCACTTCCGCAAATGAAAATATACCAAATGAGTGACTTCTAGAAGTGATCCGAAACATCAGACAAACGTGTCAAGTTGTCACGAAAAGCAACGAGTTGTCTTTACCTCAAACGATGAAATGCTGTCGTTGTCCGTTGCATTGCTGTTGTTCACTCGTTGCTCTTCTGGCAACGGCATTTTTCTCGCATCAGCTGAATCACTCCGCTCCGTCTTTTTTCTAGAATTAATCGTCATTACAACACCTTTAACATACCCAGAGCGATATCCATCAAGTGGTATATTTGGCAATTAGGTGGCCGTGCATAAAATAATAGACATATATGTTTAAAACTAATAAATAAATAAATAGCCTACAAATCTATGGACATGCATTGTAAACATTTAAGTGCCCAAATCTTAGCTTTTAAGTGAACATTTTTACAATGCAATCAGATTTCCTATTTTGAGAATACAACAACATTTACCGTTTTGATATATTAATGACTATATTTACAAATTAAAGAATATAATAATGTTTATCATTTAAGATTACAATTTGTGTTTACTCTTCTGAGATTATCATTATAGCTAATAGTTTGAGATTACAATTACGCTTACTATATCAAAGTTACAATAACTTGCCTCTGAGCTTCTCTTTCGTCCATCCTCATATCCTCCTCCACCCTCTTCTTCATCCGCATCAGTTCCGCAAGACTCCTCACCTCGCGATCCTTTGCCTCACGGATTGCCATCAGACCCTTCATCTCCGTTTCCTCCAATGATCCTCTCCCACCACCATCCACACCCTTCCACCCAACTCTCCTCTCACCCATAGACGCCCGCCAATCAGCTTCATCCTCTGAATCGGACGATGAAAACTGCCTCCCGATTGGCTGCTGGGCCTGACCAATCGCAGGCTTCTTCGACCTATCAACCATCGGTATCACAGGTGCGGGCGAGACGATTTCGGGTGTCGCAGGAGAAACTTTATTGACGTTCGTATTTTTCTCGGGAACATTTGTCTTCAACGACGGCAAGTTATTCGTTTTGTCGTTTGCTACGGGTCTTCGCTTAACGTCAGAACTGTCGATCTTGTTAACGATTCTCAAAGGCTGAGCGTCGTTTCTTGCGACGTCGGCAGAGTTGTTGAGCGCGTTGTTGGATGGTTTTGGTTTGGTTCTGCGGTCGATGAGTGGCATGAATGCGCGTTGCGATGGTGGGAGAACGTGGGTGTCTTCGTCGGGTGGTGTGATTGGGGATTCAACGGGGGATGGAGTTGGTGGCGATTGGAGGAATGCTAACTCAACGTCGTAATCTATTGTGTCGACTGAAGACAAAAGAGAAACAAAAGAAATGTGTTAAACAAAAGAGAAAAGTAGAGGATTGGAAACAATAGCGACTTAGCATTTCTTAGCCTCATGTCTGAATAGGAAACATTTAAGTAAGAAAGAAGTTTTTTTCGTCATGATCATAATTCTTATTATTATTATTTCATTATTATTGTCACAATAATTAAAATATAAAAGCACAAATTAATTACTATATAACTACTACACCACATACACCATACACCAACAGATTAGCTCAACACATCAGCAAATCTAGTTAACTAAATTCTTTAAAAAGTTGGAGAGAGTAGTATTCCGCTTACGAGATGGCATGTCTGATGTGGCACCATTGATGGGAGGAAGTGGACATTTGACGCTTGGATTGGTGGTAAGTGATGGATAACACATGATCCATTCCTCATATCCACCTTCCATGATCAAAGGTTCCGAACGAAGTATTGTGTCTTGATCCCACTGCATAAAAAAACAGTTCAGACCATCATTCAATAGCATTTTCCACAACACATTTATCCAATTCAACTGGTTACTATCAAGATTCACTGATCCAGAAATTTCTCGGATCATATCAGATTAGTAGAAGTTACCTTGAAGATCTGTTATCATCAGATTAGATTAGAAGAAGTAACCTTGAAAAATAGCTGAAGAATACCTTCAGATTAGATTACCGGCAGATTAGATTAAAATAATTTACGTTGAAGATTTGCTGCCTTCACATCAGATCGGAAGAGGTTACCTTGAAGAATAGTTACCTTCAGACTAGATTAGAGTAATTCACCTTGAAGATTCTTTCCCTTCACATTAGGTTGGAAGAGGTTACCTTGAAGAAAAGCTAATTTCAGACTAATTAGATTAGAATAATTTACCTTGAAAATTTGTTACCATCACATTAGATTAGAAGGAGTTACCTTGAAGAGCGCATCTTTGAGGTAAGTGAGATTAGAAGGAGTTACCTTGAAGAGCGCATCTTTGAGGTAAGTGAGATTAGAAGGAGTTACCTTGAAGAGTGCATCTTTGAGGTAAGTGAGATTAGAAGGAGTTACCTTGAAGAGCGCATCTTTGAGGTAAGTGAGATTAGAAGGAGTTACCTTGAAGAGTGCATCTTTGAGGTAAGTGAGATTAGAAGGAGTTACCTTGAAGAGCGCATCTTTGAGGTAAGTGAGATTAGAAGGAGTTACCTTGAAGAGTGCATCTTTGAGGTAAGTGAGATTAGAATGAGTTACCTTGAAGAGTGCATCTTTGAGGTAAGTGAGATTAGAATGAGTTACCTTGAAGATTTGTTACCATCTGATTTGATTAGAATGAGTTACCTTGAAGAGCGCATCTTTGAGGTAAGTGAGATTAGAAGGAGTTACCTTGAAGAGCGCATCTTTGAGGTAAGTGAGATTAGAAGGAGTTACCTTGAAGAGTGCATCTTTGAGGTAAGTGAGATTAGAATGAGTTACCTTGAAGAGTGCATCTTTGAGGTAAGTGAGATTAGAATGAGTTACCTTGAAGATTTGTTACCATCTGATTTGATTAGAATGAGTTACCTTGAAGAGCGCATCTTTGAGGTAAGTGAGATTAGAAGGAGTTACCTTGAAGAGCGCATCTTTGAGGTAAGTGAGATTAGAAGGAGTTACCTTGAAGAGCGCATCTTTGAGGTAAGTGAGATTAGAAGGAGTTACCTTGAAGAGTGCATCTTTGAGGTAAGTGAGATTAGAAGGAGTTACCTTGAAGAGCGCATCTTTGAGGTAGGTGAGAGTGGAGCGTGGCTTCACAGTGGATGCGCTACATCTCCAATCGAACATAACGATGTAATCAACGTGACCTCTTGTCTTCCAGACTTTCAGCGACGTCGCAGGCAGCTGCCTTTCAATCTGTGACACGGTGCAACTGGAAAGACAAAATCAATCAATCATTCATTCAATCAACCATTCAATCAATCAATCAATCAATCAAATAATCAGATGTGATACAACTGGAAAGGCACAATCAATCAATCATCAATCATTAAATCAGGGAACCATTCATCCAATAAATCAAACAATCAATCAATAGATCAAACAATCAATCAATCAGGCAACTCGAAAGGCCTGGAGCCCCTTGACACACCGCTACCTTTCTAGAACTACTTCCTCAGGCATTTCTCTCTCATCTTAAGACAGTTTTATTTGGCTGTACTGGGGTTTGAAACACCTTTGAGTAATCCTCTGAGTAATCAGATTAAAGAGGAGCTATACAAATTCACGTGATGAATGAATGAATACAAATCCAATCTCAAAATTCCAACTTCGTCTCGTCCCAAATATCTCTCCAACTATATTTATACGTAATCCTCTCTCTGTAACATCTGTTCGCCCCTTGCGCTCAACCGACCATTTTGACCTCTCTGTCCCTCGTGTTTCGGTTGCCTTGGCTCAAAGCCGGGGATTTACTGTGATAAGTCTCTCCGCAAAGTCCGCATAGAATGACTGTCCCCTCTTCAACGGGATAAACTCATGTCTGGGTTCTTCCCTACATCCTCTCACTCTCTTCAGGACATTTGTTTTCATGTTTGTTTTCATATGCTGAATGAGCGTGTGAATAGTCTATGCTGCGAGAGGTGTTCAATAAATTTTTAGATACGATACATGCATTGACTATTCAGTTGTTTGACACTCTATGAAATCCTCAACTCACCCGGGTGGAACGGCTGCCTCTGGAACACTGATCGTCTTCTCCGAAAGAACGTGCGACTTTTCGAAATCTTCGGTTGATCGAACATCCATGAGGACGAGGCTGACGTCAGGATCTTTGAGGAGACGATAAATTGTCTGCACTTCAATTCCACCGCCCTTCGTCACCAAGCCAGGCTTACTCCCTACGAAAAAATAATCTCATCGTCAACATCAACCTTGGATTGCATCGTGTATTGTATTGTATTAAAGCATAAATTGCAAGGCACCTGTAGCACGGTGAACCACTCAGAAGCGCTCTCACTCAGCAGGCAATGCTCTGCAAGAAGAAGTGCTCAGGTTTGAGAATAAAAGAAGGAAGAAGACTTGAAATTGGAGGGGTTAAATATCTGCAATTGCAAATGGAGAGGAATAAAAAATCTATGAATCGAGGAATTGAAATTGAAAAAGTCAAAAGACCCATGATAGATTTGGAGCGCTAAAAACCTAGGATTCTCTCTCACAATCAGAGGCTGTTAAAACATGAAGAACTTGAAATAAATTATCAAACATTTTAAAAAGCCTGGACTAAAAATGAGAATAAAAAATCCATAAACTGAAAACACGAAAACAAAAAGATGAATCATGACTTAGAAATTCAGACAAAGAAGACATGCTAAAACTTTATCGTAGGTTCTGTGAAAAGCTGAAACAAGAACCAATACCAAGATCATCTTGCTTCTTCGTTGAATTCTCGTTTGAAGCATCTCCATTTCCTTCTGGTTTCTTCTCTTCAGACGAACCATTGGATTTCTCTAGCTCATTTTCCTTCGCCAAATCCTCCTTTGCATCCAATTTGTCCAATTTCTTGCTAACTTCAAGTGCTTCCGCTTCTTCGTATCTATAATTCATTCATTTTATTTTTCCGGTTTATATGGTAACCGATCAAGAATCAAGAAAATACACAAATTAACAAATATAATAAACCAGCGCGCAAACTGAGGCCCTCTGATCGGAGTGCATTGTGAATTGCGCCATATAAATTTATATATACAATACAATGCAATACAATAAGCACAATTTACAATATATATAAAATATATAAAATATTTCATAAAAGAATCTGCATATCTGTCTGTGCATTTTTGTATATCGTAGTTAAGTTTCACTTTTTTTAGTAAACCACAAAAATAACAAAATAACGATAATCTATTACAAAAAATAGCACATTCGTAAAGCCTCAAAGATAAAACCCTACTTAAGACATTCAGAAACTTAGACCCCATGTAAAGGCACTCTGAAACGCTTTTGCAGTTGCACAAAAAAATTCAAAAGGTATTACATACACCTCAAAAAGATAACGACACAATTCTGGAGACCATGTAGTCCACAATTTTTTAGTTCCAAGAGATAATATTTTTACTCGATTAACAAGATTTTGTGGTCCCACTTTACATGACGTTCTGTGTAAGGTAAAGTGGTCATCTGCTACCCAAAACTAATAGCATAGTACAATGCAATGATTAGCATGCTGTACAAGAATAATAGCGTAGTATTATTGACTTAGCACAGTCTGGCTACACTCTGAATAAAAAAGGCATACATGTCTCACACAATTTCGAATGGAGGAGTCCGCATCCTTTAGCTCAGTTAAAAATAATAATTTCAAAGAGCGAGGGCTCTTTATGAGATTGACGTTGTAGACATCGTAGTAGATTTTTAAAAATTAGAATAGTGAATCTAAATACAGCATAAGTCAGAATTATTATTTTAGACTTGAGTTAAAACAATAACAACAACAAAATGTTTGATTTACCTTGTCTTGAGGCTGGCTGACAATTCTTCGGCCTTTGTGATCGCGTTTATGCAGTTCTTTTTACCGATGAGGTCATCAAAGAATTTCTTGACATAGCAAAACAACACAAACCCCAGCTATTAACTTACCAAACAAATTTATGTAGCAAAACTTAAGGGAAAACAATACGAGGCACTCTCTGCACCAGATGCTAAATGACATTACGCACCAGTAGACCATAATTTCTCAGTTAGTAAACATCAGAAAAATAGAAGAGTCACCAGAAATTATGAGCCTCCAGGGTGTGCAGACACAACTAAAAAACGGCTTTTCAACTAACAGCCCCTAAACTAACAGCATCCCAACTAAGAGCTAACCAATTAACAGCATCCCAACTAACAGCATCCCAACTAACAGCTAACCAATTAACAGCTAACCAATTAACAGCTAACCAACTAAGAGCTAACCAATTAACAGCATCCCAACTAACAGCATCCCAACTAACAGCTAACCAATTAACAGCTAACCAATTAACAGCTAACCAATTAACAGCTAACCAATTAACAGCATCCCAACTAACAGCATCCCAACTAACAGCATCCCAACTAACAGCTAACCAACTAACAGCTAACCAATTAACAGCTAACCAACTAAACAACCCCCTCATCAAGGTGCACACCAGTAAATAAATGAGTTCAGCAGACAAGAGTGAACACATAACAATACACTTACGGCTTGCTTTTTATAATCGGCCGACTTCTTAATGGCGCTCACAACGTTGAAGTACTTCATGTAAAGAACGTACGAACGTTCCTCATCGCCGAGCATGAACGCCTCCTCCGCTCCCTTGTACACCTTCTCAGCAGACGTTGCGTACCTAAAAGAGCGGCAAATTCATTCACAGTAATTTTAAACTGCTTGCAGCGTCAAGTAAGTAAGAAGCCTCTATTTGCAGCTCACAAGCGGTGTCACTCCCGTTGGGTAGCCTACTGCACCCTAACATATGCAGTAATGAATGTATGTCATCATAATTGTCAACAACAAAATTTTAGTCACTGCATTTAGTCATTGTGAATGTACTATTGACTGTCTACTATTATCATGAGAACAATAAACAAATTGAATTGAATGCACATCTCAAAACTGTCCATTTGAGCTGTGGAGAGGTCGGGAGCCCTTCTGAGTAGAGAGGGTATGAAAACATACGCATGGGGAGGAGCAAACAAAATTTGCGAGATGCAACACATGATATGGTATGAAACGGTATCCGGACGTTTCATCCTCGGACGATTCATCCCCGGACGGTTCATCCCGGACGATTCATCCAGTGGACGTTTCATCCCCGGACGGTTCATCCCCGGACGGTTCATCCAGTGGACGGTTCATCCAGTGGACGGTTCATCCCAGGACGGTTCATCCAGTGGACGGTTCATCCCCGAACGGTTCATCCCCGGACGGTTCATCCCGGACGATTCATCCAGTGGACGTTTCATCCCCGGACGGTTCATCCCCGGACGGTTCATCCAGTGGACGGTTCATCCAGTGGACGGTTCATCCCAGGACGGTTCATCCAGTGGACGGTTCATCCCAGGACGTTTCATCACAGGACGTTTCATTCCAATGGACGGAAATTTAAGCAATTTAATCCTATAAAATTTCCACTGTATATAAAAAGTCAAAAATACTTGCAATAAAATAGCTTTCATATAAAGGCACACTTGGACAGTCCAAAATTGGTCGCCATCGATTAATTAATTTAAAAAATATCCAAAAACAATTTTCAAAACCTTATGGAACAAGTATACGATAGTCTACTGTTCGAACGTAGAAACGTATCTTGTCGATTTGTTAAACGCGGCTGTTCTGAGCTGATTCCAATCTTCATTGGCATTCGTACTGTGGTGTACAGAATTTTAAACAATGGCCAATTGAACGTACAACACTAAGCCGTCGGGACTTGATTAGGTGATTATAGAACAATAGAATAGTTGACTCTTCACCGGGATGTTGTATTACCCTGCCGACATAGGTGGAGTTTGGTTTCCGTTCTTGGGGGTGGGGGGGAGTTAGTGCCTTCTAGGGGGGATAAGCCCGGGATAAAATACCATTTTCATGGTACAAAGTTTTTCGGGACCTACTTCATGTTCGACTAATGTATCATATTATTATCTCTATTTATTTCTGGGGATGAACCGTCCGGGGATGAACCGTCCGGGGATGAACCGTCCACTGGATGAACCGTCCTGGGATGAACCGTCCACTGGATGAACCGTCCACTGGATGAACCGTCCGGGGATGAACCGTCCGGGGATGAAACGTCCACTGGATGAATCGTCCGGGATGAATCGTCCGGGGATGAATCGTCCTGGGATGAAACGTCCTAGAATCTAATGAAACATATTTTTTGCATACATGATAAATGCATGGGCCCTGAACCCTTTACCGACTATAGTGTAGTGAATATCATGGGGAAAACCCTATACCCCTGGTCAGTAAAGAGTTAAAGGGACGTCTCCTCTCGTTCAAATATAGGGATAATTTTGATTCGCAATCCAACTTACACGCGAGCACTTCCGACTTTGGGAACGTCAGCCGCCAACTGGTTGAGTTTGTGGATGTTTGTCGCGAGGTACAAGTCCTTCTTAATGGAGCCAGGCATGATGATTCTGTATCCACGCTTCCTGCAACGAAGAATTAGACACACAATTGTACTGAATGCATTTTGAAAACTAAACTTAAACTAAAATTAACAAATATAGATATGCATATATAGATACAAATAAAAAGCTAAACTTAACGTAAAACTAGCAAACAGTTATACATATATTATATGTATATATGCCGCACAGGAAGCACAGATTTTAAGACCTGTTTACAGTGATTCTGAGCATTTATTAAAAAAAGCACTCAAAAATTGTCAATTACGATGCATCCATCATAAATATACATAAAAAGCCCAAATTTTGCCACATCTCCAGCCATGTTCATTCGTTCATTCATTCTATGAATCTATATAGCGCCCCTTCAAGAAATCTACTCAGAGGCGCTCCCAGCCCAGCCCATACGCATGACCATAGGCATACGGGAGATTTCAGCAGTGGGGGGGGGTGAAGATTTTACTTCTGCCTGAAAAAGTTGAGTTTTTTTCATCGAGTTGAAATCTTGAGAAAAACGCTGTTTTTTCACTATTTCCCCGGGTCTGCTTGCCCGAAAAAACAGGCTTGCCCAAATTTGAGGGGGCATATGCCCCCTCTGCATCCCCGCCTCGTACGCCTATGCGCATGACATGCTCCACTGGTCAACCCCCTCATACAGCGAATCGAGAATAGGATTGCTGCTCTTGTCTGGCGCTGCCTGCTAAGCTTCATTTCTGCCTACATTTGCGAGCTAAGTAGCCCCAGTGCTCTTAGTGCTCTTAGTGCTCACCACTTATGCTCCCTTCGTTCGGCTGAACAATGTCTGCTTTCTGTCGTTTCTGTTCGCACCCTATGCAGAATGTAACTTTTTAGTTGTAGGCCTCTCGAACTGGAATGTCACCCCTTTGACACTCCAAGTGCTACCTTTTTAGAACTAGGCAGTTATCTCATCTCAAAAGAGTTTATTTCACTGCACTTGTGATGGGATGCCTCTGAACAGTTATCTTGAAAACATGCCATACAAGTTATCATAATGAATTAATGTATGAATACATGTACAATATGCAAATACTGAATGCACATTAAACTGCTTAAAGAGAAGTTAAGTAACTTTTGAAATTTGCTGAGAAATTAACTGTCGGTTCAACCGTTTATTCTATGAACAATCCATAACATTACACCGCATGCGGTTAAGGAAACATTCTTGAAATGTCCAAGTCACATCAGTCTGTTCAGATATGGGTAAACACACACACTGAGTGCCCGTACTCCAAACAATATGGCTGCCAAGGAATGCGATAAAATTAGAGCGCGACCTATAGACGACATTGTTCATCAATTCAGCTTCAATTTCAGCAGAATGACTGCACTAACCCTAAAACTAACCCTAACCGACCCTCACGATGCCTAACCTGAGCCCTAACCGACCCTCACGCTTTGCATTGCTTTGCATGTTGAGATGCATGTGGCGATGTCGTCGATCGGTCGCGTTCTAATTTTACGGCATTCGTTGGCAGCCATATTGTTTGGAGTACGGGCACTCAGTGTGCGTGTTTAACCAGATATGTTGGGTAGCTACTTTTGTGAGGCGCTATATAAATGGCCGTATACATCGTCAGACAATTTCAAAATCAGCAGCATAGCATTGAACCCATAATATCATGATTAGATGTACGAAGTGACTAGCGGACCGCCAAGCGGCCGTCGAATCTCAAATACTAGCGGACCGCCAGTCACGTGTAACCTGTCACATGACGAGTCTTGATTCTTGAATATTGTTACAATGGCGGCAGTTACCGATAGTTGGTTTTATGTCGGACAAAAGTTTTCTTGTTTTAATGACTTAGAAAATTACTAGAAACAGAGTAAGCAACCAATTTTTTCCGTCAGTGTTGGTTAGGTTCAGGTTAGGCGTCGTGAGGGTCAGTTAGGGTTAGTTTTAGGGTTTGTTTAGCCATTAGAAACTCTTGTGGATTGGTGTAAATAGAAAGCCTGGCGGCTTGCTAGTATTCCGTATTGGACGGCCGCCAGTCATGTGACAGGTTACACGTGACTGTCGGTCCGCTAGTATTTGAGATTCGACGGCCGCTTGGCGGTCCGCTAGTCACAGCCTTAGATGTATTGCTCATAATAATAATGTTACTGTCAACAGAGCAAACCTCGTCATGAGATTGTGTGCGTAGGGCATATCTAGAACATAACTTACCCCGTAGTATAAGCTTACCTATTTGACTTCTTAGTCCGAAAATATACTACTACGGTCTAATTTACAAAATTAGAAATAAACCGTAAAAATTGTAAATATTATCATTTATAAGAACTGTTTTTCATGCAAACTCCATTGCTTCCTGCCATAGGACAAATAAAACGATAGAGTGGAAAATCCCTTTCAAGTCGTGTGACTTCATTTAGCACATATGCACCGCAGCGTCTCTGGCGGCAAGAAATCGTGATCGTTGTGTTGCGATTTCAACAGTACTGTTGTGGGAACAGTTTACTGTCCAATTCAGAAGCACTCAATCAGACTTTTTAAAAGAAATTGCACGCCTTATATGCATATTGCATAGCGATTGACCCATTGCTAAACTTTACTGAGCATGTCTGAAATTTGATTCGCTCCAGCTTTTCCATTTACGCGATTGAGAGCCACCGCCATCTTTGCAACAGTAACAGTAGCCTACTGTTGTGCATGCATTGATCGGTTCAAATCAAATCAAAACTCGTTTATTCAAAGAGATCAATGCAAAAAACACTCAAATAGATCAGATGAAATAATATAATAAAGCACATAAGAATTGAGTAGCTAAAATGTTAGTCTAAAGTGATAGAGAGGATCCCTAAGAATAGGTAGCCCAGAAAGGGTGTGAGCCCGCTAAGCCTGGGCAACCACATCAGGCAGGGAGAAATCAGATGGTGGAGAGCAAAGAGAATTGAGTGTGTGGCGAAGCAATAGGAAAACGAGTTGAGCAGGGAAGAATAGTAAAGGGAAGATGAGAATGGTCGTAGTAGAAAGTCAAGGCAAAACAAAAGTTAGAGGGTAAGTGTATACATTCACAAAAGTAAATTAAGCTATAAACGAAGCGGATGAATGAGGTAATTCGATAGTAAATAATAGGTGCAAACAGCATGAAGGCATAATATGACAGCAGAATTAAGCAGTTTGAACAACAGTGCAATTGATAAATTAACAACAGCAAAAAGCATTAACAAATAGTCGGTAATATACAACTTTATATAAGTCCAGCTACAAGCCATGTGGATTGGCAAGTCATAATATTATAATAGACAGAGGGCAATAGCAATTTAAATAAAAGCTAGGAAATTATATCAGATTCAATAAGAAACTTTTTAAGTCGGTTTTTAAAGAGGGGGGTGGACCGTAGGTCGGAGATGTAGATTGGGAGGGCATTCCATATCTTAGGTCCTAGGTATTTTATAGAAAACTGTTTGATTTTTAAGTGCGCAAAATCACTACGATAGCAATTAGCATATCTAGTGGCATGGTGATGCAATTCAGAGCCAGTAGTAAAGTATTTATTAAACGAGCTGGGCAGGAGATTGTGACAATAGCGATGCATAAAGAGACAAATTTGGAATCTGTTAATATTAAGAAGAGACAGCACCATGTGATTATAGTATAATGGGATAGAGCTAGACCACCATTGAACACCACAAATTAGTCTTAAGGCACGTTTTTGCAAGGTAACCAAGGATTTAAGACGTGATGGGTAATTAGAGCCCCAGGAGATATTACAATAAGATAAATATGGAAATATAAGTGAATAGTACAGATGAAAAAGAATAGTTTTGGGAAGGCAGTGCTTAATCCTGTGAAGAACCCCAATATTTTTCGCAATTTTCTTGGCAATTGCTGAAATGTGGTCAACCCACGTAAGGTGCTTATCAACAATAACCCCAAGAAATTTAGACGAATTAACTTGGGTAATAGGTACATTATTAATTAAGAGTAGCCTTGTTATATCAGGAACTTTTTTCCTGTTTGTGTGGAATAAAATAAAATTAGTTTTATCAATATTCAAAGAAAGTCTATTGGTTTTAAACCATATTTCAATTGTGGCTAGTTCATTATTTGCTATGGCAAACAAATGATCTATGGAATGGTGAGAAAGAAAAACATTAGTATCATCGGCAAAGAGTATAAATTTAAACAAGGAAGAGGTCATAGACAAGTCATTAATATATAACAAGAATAGAAGGGGACCAAGTATTGACCCTTGGGGTACACCACATAACATATTCAAGGTTAAGGATTTTTTACCCTTGAAATAAACATATTGGGTTCTATTAGTAAGGTAATCCAGGAACCAATGATTACTAACACCACGGAAGCCATAGTACTCAAGTTTTTTTACTAGGATATTATGGTCTACAGTGTCGAAAGCCTTTGATAAATCGAAGAAAATACCCAAGGAGAATTTTTTCACATCCATTGAATCAGTAATATTGTTTTGAAGGTCTAACAGGGCCATATAAGGAGAGAGGTTCTGTTGAAAGCCATATTGAGTAGAGGATAGCAATTTAAACTTGACAAGATAATCAGTTGCTCTGTTGCACATGAGTTTTTCAAATATTTTAGAAAAAAAAGATAATACAGATATTGGACGATAATTACTAATCATTTTTTTATCCCCAGATTTGAAAATGGGGGAAATTTTAGCAATTTTCAACTCATTAGGTACAAGACCAGTAGCAAAAGAGGCGTTTATAATAGTACTGAGGGGCATAGGCGTAGGGGACATTTCAGCGTTGGGGGGGCAAAAATCTAATTTTTGCCCGAAATTTTTTTTGTCATCCGGCCGAAATCTTGAGAAAAATTCCCGTTACGTTTGCCCGAAAATTCTGACCACCTTTTTTTAATCGTTCGGCCGAAATCTTCTGAAATTTTCCGTTACTTTTTGCCCGAAAGGTCCGACTACCGTTTTTGTTCGGGCAAGTCTGATTTTTCGGGCAAAAAGACCCGGAAAAATAAAAAAACTAAATTTTAAAAAAAAAACTTTTTTATTGTTCCGGGTCTGCTTGCCCGAAAAATCAGACTTGCCCGAAATTTGGGGGGGCATTTGCCCCCCTGGACCCCCGTCTCCTACGCCTATGCTGAGGGGGGTAGCAATAGACTGTATAGAGGATTTGGCAATTGAAGGACTGATTTCATCTGGGCTAGAGAAAGATGCTTTTAATAAACTAGAGACCTGGATAATCTCCAAGTCGGAGGTTGGAGTTATACCAAAAGAGCACATAGGTTCTCGTAGGCCATAATAAAGTACTGTAGTCTGTAACTCGCTCCTCGTGGGTCTCCCAAGATGCGACTTCACTCCAGTCAGTTTTAAATGTTGCTGTTAGACTCATAGCACCCATTCCTCGGTTTGCTTACATTTCCACTAATAATAAATTATTGTGATTGAACGCCAAGAGAAGCTTTATTGGAACGCATGTGTCGTGGTTCCATGCATGGTGAGCAGTGAGAACTCAAGCGAAAATTTTCGAGAGCAGCGGGAACGCCGTTCCAACCACTTTAAACCCTGGATAGGCCTGCCTCCCTCCACTTGGAATGGCCGACCTCCTTTTTACGGTCTAGGCTCATGTAGGCTATGGGCTCTTTCCTGTGCATGATCGACATTGAAAATCGACTAGCCTACTTCGAACAGTGATCCGATTCGACTCACACGTCGTGAATAGGCTAACATTTTCCCATCGATATTCGAGAGTTAATCTTCGTTCTCGTAGTTTTGAACTCCCGATTAAGGACGAAAGAAATTACATTTCTCGAGTAGGCTAGCCTAGCTACTTTACAGATAGCCTACTCGCGACCATCGTCCCTCTTTCTGATTTCCACCCATTTGATTGAATTATTATGATTTTCTCTATCTATATCATGCATATCTTATCTGCAACTGGTTGCGAAAGTCTATCACCGTCTATGTCAGCAAGAACTCAAAATATAGGCCTAAAACGAAAAGGGCCTAGGCCTATAGGCTAATCATCATCGTCATCTCTACCCTCGATCACGCCAGGATTTGATTTGGGGGGTTCTTTGGCGGAGAAATTCTGACGACTTTTTCAGTCGTCAAAATTTCTGAAACGCCTTTTTAGTCGTAAAAATGTCTGAAGACACCTCTGTTAAGTCGTCAAAATTTCTGAAGACACCCTAGGCCTATATTATTCGTCAAAATTTCTGAAGACACCTTTTTAGGTGTCAAAATTTCGGATGACTTTTTTTAGTTCTCAGAATGTCTGAAGACACATCTAGCTTTTTAGTTGTCAAAATTTCTGTAGACATATTTGTTTAGTCGCCAAAAATTTCTGAAGGCACCTTATTTTAGTTGTCAACATTTCTGAAGACACTTTTGCTTAGCCTAGTCGTCAAAATTTCCGAAGACATTTTTTTATTTATCAAAATGTCTGAAGACATCTTTTTTAGTTGTCAAAATTTCCAAAGACATTTTTTTCAATTGTCAATATTTCTGAAGATATCTTATTTTAGTTTTCGAAATTTCTGATGGCACTTTTTTAGGTGTCAAATTTCTGATGACATTTTTTTTGTCAAAATTTTTGAAGACACCTTTTTTACTGTTGTCAAAATTTCTGTAGACACCTTTGTTTAGTCGTCAAAATTTGTGAAGACACCTTATTTTAATCATCAAAATTTCTGAAGACAACTTTTTTAGTTTTTTAAACTTGCCATAGGCCTACAATAGGCTTCCCTAAATGCCTTTTTAAAATAACGTATTATCCCAAATCGGAAGACAATAATGAACTTTCAAAGTATTTTTTAACTGCACAAAAATGCTTTTACAACTGCACAAATCCATTTAGAACTGCACATTTTGTGTAGAACTGCACGTTAAAAAAGCCCTGATAATAATTTTATTCTGGTTTTTTAAAGGTAAAATACCTTCTATTATGTTTTTATGTCTTCCTGAGCCTTCATAAACTTTGGCTGATAGGCCGGTCTATTTTATTAACTTTAGGAATAGGCTATATTTTGTCAGTGATGTGCTAAGAATGGTACACGTACGTGTGTAGGCCTGCACAGTGCACACGTCACACCTGTAAGATGTCTGTGGTAAAACACGAAAATAGCGAACATGTTTAATATTTGTTTCAACAATAAAGTGCAAGAACTTCCTGATTTAAACCACAGATAACTGTATGCGGTATGCATAAAACTCTGTGTATGCCTATCTGTAAGCTTAGGCCTAGGCTATTGGTCCGAATGTTTCGTGCATGTGCATAGAATTCGCCAACATAATAGACTTTAAATATACAACAGCGATCAACTAAAAAACTGCAACAAATTTCAAACACCAAGACATAGGCTGCAGCACGATCATAAGTTTTGCGGCTAAACAAACCTAAAGCAATCAATCGAATTGTAAGCGGCGTTTGCTATTCCAAGCAGTCCTAGCCTATTTCTACCGTGTTATGGAATGTCATAAACTAATTATTCTTCCAACATTGTATTAGAATGCTATTTTGAGTCAGTTCAAAACGGTCCAAATTCTCCACTGGATGTTGAACATTTGCTCTAACTCATTCGTCGATGCTCAGTTTATTAGAATTCATTCTGAAACCAGAAGCAAAAACAAATGAAAGTTTTTAAATTAATGTCTTATTGTGTAAATAACAGTAGGCTAATCTTAATGTTCTAAAAGTACTGGACACATTCCTCGAATTTCCTCCACAATGTCTTTTATCACAATGTTCTTGAAATAATGAACAATTGAAGAACCATCTCTATGACAGCACAGTTAGGCTATCCTAACTCCACTAAGAACTGGATGTAGGCAAAGCACTTAGCCTATAGGCCTAGCTAAAAAGTATAGTTTATAGACCGTCATCTCTCGCAGGGGTGTAACGAGTGGGGGGCCTGGGGGGGCCTGGCCCCCCCACTTTTTTTATCAGGGGGGCCTAATATGAGAACGGACCCCCCACTTTTTTATGAGAGGGCCCTCCCACTTTTTTGAGAAAAGAGAGGAAAAGTGGTCCTTAAAATCTTTCCAAAAAAGAGCTAAGCCACAGTAAAGAGCAAAGCGACCGTTGGAAATAGCTGTTGAGGTCGAATATAGTTTACTTCCATTATTTCATTACAGCCTTTTAATTGGAGTGTCTCTGAAATCTTGTCTTGTTGATCGATCTCTTTATTGATCAGTTTCGATCTCTTGTAAAAAAAAACGACGACAAGAGTAAAGGCAAAGGATCACCTTAGAAATTCAGACAATTGCAGTTTTTTCAATAGCCTAGAATGCGCCACGCTCCTATGCGCTTCGAGGATGGAAGTCGTGCAGTTGAATTTGAATCTGTTGACCAGTACTTCAGAGTACAGTACTACTTGGTGTTAGATAAAGTCACTGCTAGTATATGTGAACGGTTTGAATCATCCGCATGGAAAATAATGCACTGTATGGAGACAGTGTTGGTTCAGAGCTGCCGTGGAGAAGAACCCCTTCTGCGTGACATTGAAAGTATCTTGATGCATGCTTCTGGAGACTTGGACAAAGATCTTGTGGGGCAGCTATCGCAGCTTCGGAACATCCCAATGTCAACAGAGGAACGCAATGGCATGACATCATTTTCAGACATTTTGAAGCTGCTGAAGAAGGAACGTGCGCTCCTACGTCTCCTACCGCAAGTTGTAAAACTTGTGAAGTTAGTCTGCATACTTCCCTGTTCGACTGCAACACCTGAACGATCGTTTAGCCAGTTGCGTCGAATCAAGAACTACATGCGGTCCACAGTGACTCAGGAAAGACTCAATCATACAATGATTGCAGCTGTTCACTGTGACAAACTTGAAAACATCGACATCAACAAAGTCATGAACGAATTTATTATGCGAAACGAACATCGACGTGCAACGTTTGCAAAATTGCAATAACATGTAAACAAAGGTCCAAAGCTAGACTACAAATGGACATTGTAGACTACAAGTCTTCAGAATGTTTAGATGCCTATATCGTCGCTACGGTCGCTTGCCATTCCACTAATCTAGGGATATGTCCAAATTGAGATATTCCCATTTTTTTTTTCAAATGTGTACATCAAATAATTCACAATTTCACATCAATTTTTAAGAGTCAAGACTTGCCGTACAGAAGTCGGCTGCATTAGTAATAGTACTTAAACTCTAATAGTGTAACGGCCTGCTCCCTCCTCGGAAGAAAACCACGTGACCGGGGATCCCACCCTTGGTATTGCTCTTCAGCCTCCCAAGTGGTAGGTGCCCGCCCTGGAAATTCAAATGAGGCGCCGCACTGTTGAAGGGGTTCTCTATTGTCAGGTACGACTACAGATCCATCTAAGTAAGTAAGATCTACGGGATCCATTGATTTCCCTCTGGTAAAGTCGTAGTTTAGGGTTGGGTCTTCCACTTCAGGACGGGGATGTCTCTCATCGGTACCAGGAATGGCTTCGGTCGAGTGGCGACATATGTCTGCGGTTCCCGGTCTGGGAACGACGGCTTCCTCTAATTGAAGACCGTCTGGGTTCGAATCCCCTTCAACAGATTGTGTAAATCCCCAATCCTTAAGTGCGATCAACCCTTCCCTTCTCTTTTCCTGCATTACCTCACCTTCCTCTGGTCTGTCAGGGGTTCCTCCCTTCTTCTCCTTGGTTAAGTTTTCCTCTAAATCCTCATCAGAGTCATCCTCAGACCTTATAGAAGTTTCCATGATTCAATGATTTATTAACGTTTGATTTGATATATTTAATTAAACAATTCAACTGAATATAATGAACAAGCGTTGCTGACAATTAACATCTGTGATCGGGCCTAGGTATTGTTCTTCAATAACTATGCAATATGTCTTCAAAGTCAGCAGAATCTCCGTAAATAATCAACAGGCGTGCACAACCTTAATTCTAGTAATCGCGTTTTATAATTAACAGTCAGGTATAATGAATCATAATTCGGTCTGCAGCTTTCAACCGATATGCAATATCAACTTAGGTTTCAATTCTTATTATCAATGAACATTAATATCTGATTAATTAACTACACTTGGTTTCGGAATCTGTTATGGAGCAATTAGATTAGTTAATACTTCCCTGGCAATTTCCGTGCAATTTGGCCAACACTCGCATTCAAATATGAAAAGAAGATCGGAAGATTTCTTGTCCGAATATTGGAATATATGACAATAAAGATTCACACAGAATCAGCTGCAAACTGTCCCAAAACCAGTCGCTTAGTCAACGGTATATTCATATTCATGAAATCAGGCAATCAGCCACACAATCAGCATTTTTAGACCCAGAATATACGGAATTTCTGATCTTCCCGAGCCGAGCTCTCACCCCGATGAAAACCTCCAGTCGACTGCGCATTTCGGCGTTGGAAGCGGTCACGTGATCTGGATCAACCAATCAGCGACTTACACGTTGGCCGAATCTAAAAATAGAGTGTCGCAATGCGACACTTTCTGTTGCAGCGAAGTACTGCACAGGAGGTCAGATCTAAAAGCGGCTAAAACCGAAGGCCGGTCGCAAGTTTAGCAAGGCCGCAAATTAATAAGTAAGTACGCCGAGCGGCCTAAAAGGAGGTTAAATTGTAGCGGCTTCATAGGACGTTACACACCCCCCCACTTAATCCAATTTTCCACCTTAATGGAAAATTTCCAGAACAGGGTCCGAAACCAAACAATATAAACAAGCAATCTTAACTGATTCACTACGGTACTACGTAAGAACAAGATCCTCAATTGATGCACATTGTACCGACAGCCCCGGTACGCTTAGGTGAAAAAGGGTTCATGCCCAAAATAAATCAAGTTTAGTACCGACAACCCCGGTACGCTTAGGTGAAAAAGGGTTCATGCCCCTAAAGGAATTATCAAGTCTGAACTTATAACCATCACGAAACTGACATCAGCAATTTAAGGTTATCACAAAGAATCTCGGTGCTGAATCAAAATTACAGTTAACACAAATTATAATCATCATTCCTAATCCATCACTTGCACGGAGCCACTTACTAGGATAATTAAATGTCTTCCAAACACATATTCCCTGCTCCGGCACCAAATCCTATTATACTATTATGCTAACAAATCAGCACATTACAATTCAATTCAACAGGTTACCAATACTATGAGCCACATATACGTTACACAATAAAAGAAGGCTATTTCTTTTAGATTCTATCCTCTCCCGTAACCAAAGAGATTTCTGAGAAAACTCTGTTCCTTAACTCAGCATAAAATCGCTATCAGCGATGGGCAGTCAACACTTCATTACCCACCTTACACGTTACACTAGGGCTGAACTATTAAGCAAAGGCTTTACTGCTTAGTGAAGCATACCAAAGCCACACTAGGACGGATTTCTCCATGACCTATGTAATAGTCTGTCGACGTCTACCTTACGAGACGGAGCATAACAGAGCAGACCTTCCGGAACTAGCAAACAAAGGATTTACTATTCAGGGAAACATACCCAAGAAGCTAGTACGGATTTCTCCCTGACTTATGCAAAAGACTTTCTACGTCCACCTTACAGGACGGAATATAATAGAATAGACCCGTAACGCTGTCTGGACAATTACAACCCACTATTCTACATCCGAACCCTGCCTTCACTAACCGTATAGAATTCAAAATAGCAAATCATCTAATCAGGGACGATACAATTAATCATGGTTATGCAATTACATATTCTATACTACATACAAGCACAGCATTCTTGCCCTTCTTTGTGGCAACAAAGAAAACAATGCAAGTAAAATGACAAGTAAACAATCTTACCTACCCCCATGATCTAACCTAGATCAAGTTTAGAAACAAAAATTCATATGTATTTTCATCCAAAGGAACTAAAACCAGGCTTCTCGCCAAAGCCTAAACCTATCGCCATTACGCGATATTATCTTACACTAGCTATACGTTACCTATATCTTACGGGGCGAACAATGTTCCTGCGAGGTCTCGCATCGGACATTATTTCTTCCACTTCAGGATTATCCAATCCATTCAAGGTCTCCAAATCTAAAGGACCTACGGGAAACCTAGCGGGTTTCACTCTCATATCATACCGGAAATTTCTGTTAGTGACATGGCGCTGCATAAATCTTCTAGCAATTTCAAAGCTATTTTGCACATTCTGAATTTGATTCACAACAAAATCATCGGTACTAGACAAAGCATTTGCAACTTGGACATCTCCTAAAACTAAATCAATCGGCATGCACAGCTCTCTTGACAGGAACAGCCGGTTAGGTGTGAATCCGGTGCTCTCACTTTCACTTGCTCGATAGGCGGCGAGGACGTAGGGAAGATGCACATCTTCCGAAGATAAGTCGGTGAGAACAGACGGAAGATGTACACCAACGGAGGGAGGGTTTGCGAAGCCAGGAGAAGGATGCACATCCTCGTTAGAAGGATTCCGGGCTACCACCTTAGGAGAGAGTAGATTCGAAGTGAAGTTCGACGAATCAGAAATTTCCTTCAGGCGTGGAGTTCCGGTTTCTGCATGTTCCGGCTGGCGGGTCCATGGCTTCTCAGAAGTTTTCGGATTCGGTTGCACGACATGGATTTCTTCCTTTCTTCCATGGTCACGAAAAGCTACTATTCTGCGACACAGTCTCACACGTGGCTTGCAATGAACGTCGAATCGGTGACTTCCCGCCAGAATCCAGTTGCGACCGACATGCCAAAGTACATTTTCGTCTTTCATCCAGGAAAGTCCAAGGATCAGTTCAGATACCTGTTCTGTGACCAAACAGGGAATCTGGAATTCATGACCGTCGATTTGCAGTTTCAGTATCGTCTCTCCCACAACACGAATAGCAGACCCGTTAGCAGCTAACAAGGACTGTTCAGAATTCTGCACATCTTTAGGGTCTACCAGCGAGGCAGGGCATAATGTCATTTCGCAGCCAGAGTCAAGCAAGGCTAGGAGGGATCTTCCATTCAGTTTCACCGACAGGTAGGCATCATTCCTACCTTGGACGTATCTGACGTTACCTTCAGGATTCCCGGCGGTTTCTTCGAATTCTTCATCCGCTGGCGACCTCTGGGGACGTTCTGGACAAACGCGAGCCAAATGTCCCGGTTGATTGCATTCATAGCAGCGACGATTGTCCCGTTTCACCCGAGGAAAGTTATTGTCTCTATTTCGGTTCCACTGTTGATTGTTGGTTCCTGTTCCTCTCCAAGGTGGTGATGAACGTTGCGGCTGCCATTGCCGAAACTGACCCTCAGTTGAAGTAGCACTCAACTGGTTCTGGAACATTTCTTTCATCTGTCGAGTTAGCGTCTCTTGCATCTGGTTGCATTTTTCGTCGAGGTTGATGTCTACTTCTCTCACTGTCTTGATGCGACCCGGTCGACGGTCGTGGGACCCGGTGGTATCTTCATCAGCGCGGCGGTAACCTTCCAACCGGAGAGCGATTTTGTAGGCGCTATCTAACGTGGTAGGTTCCCGCTCTCGTACCTTCAGAGCTAGGTCCTTGTCTGACATAGCGTCAAGAAAAGCTCGAATAGCTATTGTCTCACTGTGCGCGGACGACGGTCCTGGGAAAGCTAAGATCATCAGCTTCCGGATGTCTTGTACCAGCTGACCGAGATCTTCACCCGATTTCTGACGGCGAGTATTCAGTTTGGTTTGGTACAAGGCTGCCTGATCTGAACTTCCGTATCGTAGTCGTAGACGGTCGACTAGATCGGTGCAGGTGCTGATGGCTTCCGAGTCGAATTCATGCAGAAGTTGGTCTACCGGTTCTACTAGCGCACACGTCAGTTGGGCCAGTTTCTCCTCTTCACTCCAACGGTTACTTTTCGAACATACTTCGAACTTCTTAAGGAACACTTCTACTGAGGTCTTACCGTTGTATCGGTCCAGCTTCATTCGCGATGTCATTCTTCTATCTGGAAAATTTGAATATTCAGTTTGTAGTTTCCCAGCAGGTTCTTTCCTTTCACGAGCAATTGGTTCAGATCGAGACGGTTCGACAGTGTCCTTTTTCGGCGACAACTCTCGAGCATAAGAGCTGACAATTGTGGGCGGTTTTTCAGAGGCAACACCGCTCCCGAGTATGAACGGATTAGGCAGTTCATCTTTGGGACCACCCGCGACAATAGGTTTTATTGTTGGCCACTGTATTAATTGTTTCGCCAGGGCAACCTGTTCATTGTACGAGACTGGACCGTAGTAGGGCACGAAGATGGGCTGTACTTTCTCAGGAGGTAAGTATTCGTAGCTCTGGGTAACCTGAGTTTTTAGCGACGAAGACATCGTTGACATTATCGGCCGACTCGAAGATGTCGTCAGGGTGGGCATACGAGGAATCGAAGCAGAAGCGAACGCGATCTTTTCTGATTCAGGTTTCATTTCACGTACCTGGACGTCGTGCATACCCACATTCTTCGAAGAGATGATTCGTGGAGGAAATCCATTCGATTGTCGAAGGTCTCCAGTTTCAGTGTTCATGAATTGGTACGACGAGTATGGGAAGGTGGCAGCCCGTGGAGTTGCAGATGACATGAGACGAGGATGTGCATCTCGTGGACCCCAGTCGTACTCTCGTGTGAACGACAAATCCCCATTTGATTTATCTACAACTAACATTCCAGAGTTAGTACATGTTTTCAAACAGTCTTGCCCTATAGCTATCGCATTTGAATCGAACACAAATCGATGTAAAGGCCGCATATCAGTTACTTCTGAGTCTTCACTATTGCATTTCAATTGTTCGGTTATATCATTATTTAACCGGTTTTGTTTCATGCGCAAATACGACTCATAGTCAGAACTTTCATAAATCGTATTTAAATCTCTATGATAGACAGTTTCATTCCTAACAATTTCGGGTTCTTTTCTGGCCCTTGTATCTTGACTAAGTTGGACCTGAGCGTCAGCTGTATTTGAACCTAGTTCCCAAACCTCACTTAGTCTAGGACCAAATGTACCTGAGCTTACTTTTACCTTACTTAATCTGGTGTCAATTGTATCTGCACTAGATTGGATTTGAACCTCTGTATCTGACCTTAATTTCAAAACCCCACTAGCTCTGGTACCAATTGTAACGGCCTGCTCCCTCCTCGGAAGAAAACCACGTGACCGGGGATCCCACCCTTGGTATTGCTCTTCAGCCTCCCAAGTGGTAGGTGCCCGCCCTGGAAATTCAAATGAGGCGCCGCACTGTTGAAGGGGTTCTCTATTGTCAGGTACGACTACAGATCCATCTAAGTAAGTAAGATCTACGGGATCCATTGATTTCCCTCTGGTAAAGTCGTAGTTTAGGGTTGGGTCTTCCACTTCAGGACGGGGATGTCTCTCATCGGTACCAGGAATGGCTTCGGTCGAGTGGCGACATATGTCTGCGGTTCCCGGTCTGGGAACGACGGCTTCCTCTAATTGAAGACCGTCTGGGTTCGAATCCCCTTCAACAGATTGTGTAAATCCCCAATCCTTAAGTGCGATCAACCCTTCCCTTCTCTTTTCCTGCATTACCTCACCTTCCTCTGGTCTGTCAGGGGTTCCTCCCTTCTTCTCCTTGGTTAAGTTTTCCTCTAAATCCTCATCAGAGTCATCCTCAGACCTTATAGAAGTTTCCATGATTCAATGATTTATTAACGTTTGATTTGATATATTTAATTAAACAATTCAACTGAATATAATGAACAAGCGTTGCTGACAATTAACATCTGTGATCGGGCCTAGGTATTGTTCTTCAATAACTATGCAATATGTCTTCAAAGTCAGCAGAATCTCCGTAAATAATCAACAGGCGTGCACAACCTTAATTCTAGTAATCGCGTTTTATAATTAACAGTCAGGTATAATGAATCATAATTCGGTCTGCAGCTTTCAACCGATATGCAATATCAACTTAGGTTTCAATTCTTATTATCAATGAACATTAATATCTGATTAATTAACTACACTTGGTTTCGGAATCTGTTATGGAGCAATTAGATTAGTTAATACTTCCCTGGCAATTTCCGTGCAATTTGGCCAACACTCGCATTCAAATATGAAAAGAAGATCGGAAGATTTCTTGTCCGAATATTGGAATATATGACAATAAAGATTCACACAGAATCAGCTGCAAACTGTCCCAAAACCAGTCGCTTAGTCAACGGTATATTCATATTCATGAAATCAGGCAATCAGCCACACAATCAGCATTTTTAGACCCAGAATATACGGAATTTCTGATCTTCCCGAGCCGAGCTCTCACCCCGATGAAAACCTCCAGTCGACTGCGCATTTCGGCGTTGGAAGCGGTCACGTGATCTGGATCAACCAATCAGCGACTTACACGTTGGCCGAATCTAAAAATAGAGTGTCGCAATGCGACACTTTCTGTTGCAGCGAAGTACTGCACAGGAGGTCAGATCTAAAAGCGGCTAAAACCGAAGGCCGGTCGCAAGTTTAGCAAGGCCGCAAATTAATAAGTAAGTACGCCGAGCGGCCTAAAAGGAGGTTAAATTGTAGCGGCTTCATAGGACGTTACAATAGACTCAATGATCCTACGATAATCCTATAACTCTACGATATTTCCGTCTTTTTTCTCTGTTGTATTTTCATATCCCGTCTGACACGTCTCCACTCTATTTTCACCCAATTTCACCCATTTATACTCTAATTAGAGGATTAATTTGGGACTTTTGAAGCTGCCCCATTTGTTACTAAGGCTCCCCAGGGCCCCCCCACTTGGGGGGGCCTTGTAAAAAACTGGGGGGGGGCCCTTTAAAAAATTTTTTGGCGCTTCGCGCCAAATAAATCCGCTACGTCCTATTTCGGCCCCCCCACTTTTCTAAACCTCGTTACACCCCTGATCTCTCGTCATCCATTCCTGATGATTGTTTCTGCCCTTGCGCTAAGGCTATTAGACCACATACAGGGTGGGCCAAAAAAAGTGAGAACATCGCGTAAAAAGTAGTATAATTGCATCAAAACTTGTCTCACTGTATGCATAGGCTAGTAGCTAAAATTGTTTACTCATTCACTTACTTACCTATTTAGCTATATGATGTCTTTGTTTCGACGTATTGCTAAGCAAAATATACAACTCAAAACGTGCAAGAGTGTGATCGGGCAGAAGCTCAATGAAAATGTCACATTGAAACGCTTGCAACGCAGTCGGCAGATAGCCTACTTGAACGGTTTCCTAATGAGAGAAGTGTACGAAGCATCTGGTTTACAGACGAAAAGACATTCACCGATGCCACTCCAGTTAATTGTTTAATTCCGTTGAAACAAAGAAAATTGTAAGTTCAGGAAATTCGACTAATACGAGAACGTGACCATTTAAGCCGCGCGGTGTCATGGTATCAGTTGGTGTGTCTCGAATGGGGAAAACTAATATTGTGTTCGTTGAACCAGGCGCCAAAGTAAACATTGAATAGGCTACTATTGTGGACATGTTCTGAGACAAGGTTTGCTGCCTGTAATTCAAGCGATGTCATAATTTTTATGTGATCGCCATAACTGGACATTACAGCAGCCAGACGGAGCTCCATCTCACACAACCAGAAATACGATCAGCTTTCTTCGTCAGGAGAATGTTAACTTCATCGAGCCAGACATATGGCCACCGAACAGTTGTGATTTAAACCCAGTAGATTATGCCATATGGGATGCTTTGCAAGAAAAGTCTACCTTCGGCGAAAATTTATCACAGTTGAGCAGCTCAAGTTGGCAATAATCGAAGAATGGAGAAATGTGGAGCAGCGCTTTATTGACATGCAGTAGCATAAACGAGTGGCTTCGACGCTTAGAAAAACTCGTTGAGAAGCAAGGAGGAGACATTGAACATGATTTCTGATTAGCTAAATACTTGGCAAACAAAAATACATGAAAACAATATAATTAATTTAACTATATTTGTAAATAACTCGTATTCTACAAGATATTCCCACTTTTTTTGGCCCACCCTGTAGATTAAGCTGTAACCTAAAAAACGAGTCAAAGGACAGCGTGATTGGGTAATAGCCTAGGCCCTATTATAATATTAATTGAAAATGAACAAGGTCTACGGTAGTACTGTGAGGGCGAACACAAGCGATTCACTGACAAACCCTGGCCCACTAACTGCATCATTAAAGAACCCACTGTATAAACAATTATTTATAACTATTATAATAGTTGGATAAAAAAGATGCCCCTTGGGAATGAGGAGTTTACAGTTGCGATTGGGAGACCAATGATGTGCTTGATCGAAAATATGAATGATGATATTATAATAAGAAAAATTGGGCTGGTATTTAGAGTCAGAGGGACACGAGACATGGGAAGGAACAGACTGGGATGATTTGTTTGTACCCGTCGCCGACAAATGACTTGAGTCAGGATATGATGATAATGATGACGATGATAATGATGATGACGACGACGACGACGATGATGATGATGATGATGATGATGATGATGACGACGATGATGATGATGATGATGATGATGATGATGATGATGATGACGATGACGATGATAATGATGATGATGACGACGATGATGATGATGATGATGATGATGATGACGATGATAATGATGATGATGATGATGATGATGACGACGATGATGATGAGAGTCAATATCAGCTTCTAACCCGATGTGCTTGAGACGCGATCAACAAACTTGACTTTTACTAAAGCTGCGTTGACGATATCCTTAATTCTGGTCTTCGGTGTAGGTATATACTTCCCTCCAGCTTTCTCTTCCAATTGCGACCCGGCAGTTACACGCACCGTTGATCTGGAGCTGCTTCCTAAGAAAATTCGAATAAAGTGAGACTTTGTCAATAACTATCGACAGTTATATAGTTGTCTCAGCAGACTGTTGTCACTCTCGTTACTCACAGCTATGGTATTTGCTGTAAATATTATTGTAGATCGTTCACCGAATGCGTAATAGCCTAATTAAGTACAGCTTATTCGATGACGTTTCCTGATTACTTTTAATGTGCAGTGTTGGGACTCGGGAGTGGTCCTTCCATTCCGTCTCTCACTCATTCATACCTGTAATGCCAGACAGCTGCACCCCGAATTAGAGTGAAGAAGGATAGGTGAATAGCATAAATAGAAGGGCTCCTGAAGCTAATGGACCGGACTTTGTTAAGCTTAGTTAAGCTTAGTAGTGTGCCCTTGTGTGGCTTTGTGAAATTATTGGCTTATGGACGGACACATGATGGTCACGATTTTGAGTCTCCCAATTGTGGATGACACTTGTATTCGACATAGCATAAGTGCACTTCCGTATTGCGTATTGCTTTTTGTTATCTGTACAATTGATGCGTAAATGTTGTAAATATTATAACCTATACGTTAAACTTTTCGAGTGACTTTCCGTATTCCGTATAGCGTATTGCTTTTTGTTATCTGTACAGTGAGTAGGCCTATATCATCCCAATTGATGCGTAGGCCTAAATATTGTAAATAGCCTATATAGGCCTACGTTAAACTTTTCGAGTGACTTTCCACTCATGCTTTCTATAGGCTACACAGTACACATAGTAGGCTACTCCTGACAACTACATGTAGCATAGTCTACAGCAGAAATATGAAAATTTTAATTGGCGCGTGTAGTCTACGGCTGGTGTAAAATGTTAAACGCTTTAGGGAAAATTCTCAGAAGTCGTTATATTAATATTCTTATATTGTGTGGATTAATTATTTATGACATTGTGTCTGGAACTGTCATTTCTTAGCCTTTATGACAGACACTTTGAACGTTTCTTTCCAAAGTTACGTCGGACGACAGCGGACCACCAAATCGAAAGGCTTCGCTATAGAACCAAGCGTCCACCTTGGATCCATGGTCCGTGCTTACACTACTTAGTCTAGCCATCCCTAGGGGGAAAGGTCACCTCGGCGATCCTCTCTCGGACGCTCGTTGGTTCCCCAAGACCTTGATTCCCCAACTTCCAGGATGGGGTAGCCTACTAGATTACACAATGATCAGACACTTTCAACGTTTGAACGTATGGTGACCGTTTAGTGCCACGTTTCGGATGTCCTACCTGGTGATTTTCTTTTGTCGCACGTGACCATGCGCACGAATTCCTGACGAAAGGTCTTTCCAGCAAGAACACAGAAGAAGAAGAGGCCGCAGTAGTTCCAATCGCTTATGACGTCATTAGCCCATGAGTCGAATATGGCCCTCCAGCCATAAGGAACGTCATTGCTCGGAAACCCAAAGATACTATCGCCAATGACGGCAATGAACATCGGGATGTTGACTACCACGGAGTACGTGGACGCCGTCACAAGAGCGATGGTTAGCGACCTCTGCCGCTGTTCCGCCTTTGCTGAGGAGCTTCCTCCAGAGGTGATCTGGTCGTGCTCGGAGCGCTGCTTGATCAGACCAAAGATGATGAGAGAGTTGAGGACGGCGATGATCGTGTAGGGCAGAAGAATACCGATGAAAGAATGGATGACGAGAGAGATTGTTGAGTAGAGACTATCTTTTCCGTTGACGATCTTGCAACTGAAACGCGTTCCTTCATGCAACACGATCTGGAAGATCTCCAACAAACAACTGATCGTTAAAGTCATCAAGATGGCGATCAGGAATCGCTTCCGAGAACAGATGACCTTCACCTTCATCGGCCAGCGGACGGATATGAACCTTTCGGCAGTGTAGATGACAGACAACCAGCTGGCCCAGCTCTGACTGACCATGCCCAGCCAGCTTAATATCTTGCAACCTGCGTCGTTGTGCACATCGATCGAGGGGATGTACAACTGCACGAAGTAGCTGAATCGTTTGGCAAGAGACACTGTGTTGACGATGCATAGAATGATGAGTATGGTGATGATGTTCTGCTTGCGAGTGTACTTTCGGATGAAGACGCACAATGACAAACCGTTGGTCACCAGAGAGAAAGGACTTACGATTACAGCCGACCACCTAGCCGCTTTTGATGTGATTTGGTATGTTGTAGCTACTGATAATAGGCCTAGGTCTATGAAGGGTAATCGAAATGGGGTTGCAGCTGGTTTGAAGGTTACGGTTGCGTTCGTGTTTTGCGTTGGTTTTGTGATAGATGAATTGATTGAATCGAATGAATCGGAGATATTGATGGATGTGTAAACAGTTGATGGTTGCTCCACAAAGAGATTCGTCTGTGTCATGTTCTCGTTTGTATGGACGTTGTATGCGGCTGATGATGGAGACCAAGTGCTTGTCCAACTGATTGCCTCGTGCTCTGTTTCTACATGGTCTGTTTGCACATGGTCTGTTTCCACATGGTCTGTTTCCACATGGTCTGTTTCCACATGGTCTGTTTCCACATGGTCTGTTTCCACATGGTCTGTTTCCACATGGTCTGTTTGAACATGGTCTGTTTGTACATGGTCTGTTTGAACATGTTCTGTTTCCACATGGTCTGCTTCCACATTGTCTGCTTCCACATTGTCTGTTTCCACATGGTCTGTTTCCACATGGTCTGTTTGAACATGATCTGTTTGCACATGGTCTGTTTCCACATGGTCTGTTTCCACATGGTCTGTTTCCACATGGTCTGTTTCCACATGGTCTGTTTCCACATGGTCTGTTTCCACATGGTCTGTTTGAACATGGTCTGTTTGTACATGGTCTGTTTGAACATGTTCTGTTTCCACATGGTCTGCTTCCACATTGTCTGCTTCCACATTGTCTGTTTCCACATGGTCTGTTTCCACATGGTCTGTTTGAACATGATCTGTTTGCACATGGTCTGTTTGCACATGGTCTGTTTCCACATGGTCTGTTTGAACATGGTCTGTTTGAACATGGTCTGTTTGAACATGGTCTGTTTCCACATGGCCTGTTAGCACATGGTCTGTTACCACATGGTCTGTGGAACATTCAAGACAATTCGTATCTTCCCGTGGCACTGACTGATCGGTCATCTGGTTTTTGTCGTCTTCCATCATCTGAGACTCTTGCTTGTACTTGACGGTCTTCATGGTATAACTTTCCATACTTGCAGCAATTGCTTCGTTAGTTTCATTGGACATCACGTCGGCTTTTGATACTGTTTCATCTGTCTTGCTTGATGCTGTATCGATGTTTTCAGTTGATATCTCGTCGGCTTTTGATACTGTTTCATCTGGATTGCTTGATGCTGTATCGATGTTTTCAGTTGATATCTCGTCGGCTATTGATGTGGTTCGACCTGTAGCAATTGGATTGCTCGAAATAATTGTCTCATTCTTTTTGATATATGTAGGGTGGACAGTCACCTTTGCTCTGCTTGTGTTTACATTTGAAGATTCGCTTTGATCTCTTGTGAACTGAACATTTAAATGTTCTGTGGCAATGTCGTTTTCGCGAGGTTCTGTTCTGTTGATGTTCTCTTCTTCGGTCGGAGTGAACTTATAAACATTGAATGATTCGGATGTGCCAGCAAACACACTGCTTTGATTTGGAGAGTTGTATGGAAACAAACTGGATTTCCAACTTCTGTCGGAGCTGAACTCTTTGTTGTAAGTTAAATCGATGCTGTTAACTGAATAGTTAAACACACACAAATGCCAGTTAGGAAAATGAATTTTAAAAAGTAGAATTGTGACACTTGCAATCGATTTTCTTAAACTAAGCTTATGTAAAAATCGACATCGTATGCAGTTTAAAACATCTAAGATATTAAAACAAACGCTTGTGAAGACATTTCATTCGAATCGGTTGGAAGTGCCGTCTATTTAGCACCATGTCTTACTTAAATCGTATATGCAGAGGCTTTAAAGAAAAATGAAGTCCCTAACAGTTTGTACTCATAGCTGCCTCACGGACTGCTTTCATTTGTTTCATCCAACATGAGTCGACCAAATCCATCGGTAGCCTAAATAATTCGTCTAGTGGACGGTGGACAATTTTGCTCCATGTAGCCTATGTGTACAGATGAAAGAGTTAGCCTACTCCCAAGAACAATGAGTCATCTGCATGGCTCCAGGATTGTATTTATCTGTTCTTGTAATCTAATTTCATGCACCGTTCACCGTCTCATATTATATTATTTTGTAAATACTTCCACTCAAAGAACTGATTCACAACGCCCAGCATTCTTGACCGACCACACCCAGCATTTTAGACAGGCCACGGCGTTGACAATGAAGGACGTCAGTCGCTCTTCGAAGTTCAAAGGATTCAACAACGATCAAACGTTAACCGTTTACGAGACGTAGCCGCCAGTCATGTCACCTTTTAAGTCTGCCAATCAGTCTATATAAATTATATATATATATATATATATATATATATATATATATAGACTGATAAATACATATTATGTACATGTATATATTAGCAATTAGCCAATTATGTTGGCAACACATCACAACGAAGAAACCATGCATGTTATTGCATAGTATTTCAATGATTTCTTTATGATCGCCAAAATCGATGCTAACAATATGGTTTCCATTGAAGCGTGGACCTAAATAAGCTGTTTTCGTTGAGTTTTTACTGCTTGTTGCTTCAAACTCAAACATCAATTTCCTCAACCTGCCAAATAACTCACGACCCCGATGAGACGCCAAATTTTAAAGCTGGCGACACCACCAAGCAAACTAAAAAATTAGCATGTGCGTATATTTTTATATTGTGAAATTTGAGAATGTTTTCGTATCTATCCTGTCCTTTAAAATATTCGACGAAAGACAAAGTCACCCATGCTATAGGGCCTATAGTCTAGCTTATTGAGAGTTACTTTGACATCACACAACATTTCAACCATGGTCTAAATCTTTTGTCTCGACATAGGTATAGGGTTACCATGCGTCCGGGTTTCCCCGGACATGTCCTCTTTTTTGGCCTCTGTCCGGGGCGTCCGGGGAGCTTTCGAGAAATATGGCTTTTGTCCGGGTTTTTCCCGCCTGTGCCCCGATCGATTGATCTTACCTACTTTTCGGAAAAGTAAGTCTTTTCCGTGTTATTATACTATTCTCAAGGATTCTGTTCTGTGAACTAAACGCGCGTTCCAGCAATATTTAGGTCAATGGTATAGGTACCATTAGACTTCCGGTCCCTGAGGCGGGTATTTTTACGCATAAATATAACGTTACGTTAGGTACACTGTACAATGTACTGTATGTACATAATGATGATGATAAATAAAATAATTTAATTTTTCAAATTCACGAAAAAATTGACTTAAAAAATGCCGAAACGTAAGTGTTTATTTACAGACGCACAGTCACGCACTGAAAGCGTTTTCTCAGCAGCCAGCCTAACTTGTTGAAGGTCATCAGTTTTGGGGCTGAGCCCCACGCGCAGTCTATGGTAAGTAAGTAAGTACGTTAGTAGGAATTCACTGTTTTGTTTCTGTGTACAGTCAGTGACAGACTGACAGTAATGTAATGTGTACTGAACTGAAGTACTGAACACTCACTCAATAATGTTTCATTGTACATATTTTGTGTAGTTTAATGGGGTTTTTTGTACAACACTTGACATTGGTGTAGCACTATGAAGCCATGTACATATTTTGGAGCGCGCTACGAGATGATAACCGGATGAACATTTTACGTGTCCTCTTTTTCACCTGAGCACTTATGGTAACCCTACATAGGTAAGACTGGCATCCAGAAATGTTTTCATCAAAGTATTACGTGCGATGAGACTATTCTCCAAGGAAGTCAATTTAAAACAAATTCATCCTTGCTGGACGTGAGGGTTAAACCATTTCAGTTGACACAGTCTATGATTTAATGCTGTCATTAAAACGACGTTCTATTCACATAACATATTTACATTTCTGTTTATTCAATTAATTATTACCATTAAAATTCTAGTTAATAATTCTTTAAAAATAATTATGACAATAATAATTATTATTATTTTTGTCATTATTGCTATTTGGCCTATTATTTTTTAGTGGCCATAGCAACAAACAATAGTTCCAACTACATGATTCACAATAAGTAGGGATTCGCGGTAGGCCTAAGTTTCTTATAGGCCTAGCATTTTATAAAATGGTCAAAAATCTCCGCAAATTCATGCCGTTAAATCACGCTTTTATTTGCTCTGAACTGTTCTAACTTCCGCGAATTCGTGGATTTCCACTATTCCTAACTATCCCTAACAATAAGGTTACTCAATTATGTCACAGAAGACTCTAACAGTCTAGGCCTAACTATTATTATTTTATCATTACTATATTATTATTATTGGTATTAGTATTATTATTATTCTTATTATTGCTATAAATGCTTTAATTAGTACCAGCCCTATTGGTAATATATAAATAGCTTAGACCTACATACAGGGGCGGATCCAGGGGGCTTATCCGGCCATCCCCCCCCCATTTAGAATTCCCATGTATCGTGGCCCCTCCATTTGGATTGAACATGCTGTGGAACAATGTATATATTGTACAATTTGCTCCCCCCCCCCCCAATTAAGAAATACCCATGCATTGCGCCCCCCCCCCCTATTTGGAAATGGCGTGTTTTCTAGAAGTGAGAACAAATCTGAGGACTAAAAAAAGGTCGTCGATTTTTTTGGCGGACAAAATGGTATTATTTTCCCGAAAATTTCGCCGGATGACTAGAAAGACAAAAGAAAAAAAGGTCATCAACTTTTTCGGCGGATACGAAAGAAAAAATTTCCAGACCCAAGGCCTAAAATTTATCCCCGACCAAAGTCCAAGAATTTTTGGCCCCCCCCCCGTCCAAAGTTTCTGTATCCGCCCTTGCCTACGTATATTATCTAGCCTATAGTATATACGATAATACTGAAAACTAGAAAGGCCTAATGGTTGCGTCATATTTAAGCAATAGGCTATTGCTTGACATTGGACGAGATGTGGACAAACCTGTTGTACCCTGGTCGTTCTTCGACTGTACATTCTGCTGCGACGATTCTCTTACGTGGATGACGAGGATGAACGAGAAGAAGAAGAAGACAACTGCTCTGCTGCAGCAACCGCACCATTCCATTCCGACCATCTTCATCACGAAATCACAGATCTTCTTCTTCCTCAGATGCTGATCCGAAACACTTCTATTCTACGAGAAATTATTTCTACACGTCGTCTCAACACAAACCTGGTATTATTCTCAACGACACGGAATTGTAGTTCCGCAGATAAAATGCAACAACAGCGTCGCCCTAAGAACCTTGTAAAACAGTTCAGAACTGCTCTGTGTTAGACTGACTGGTAATTAATTAGTTCTCGTTGACGCTGATGACGCTGGATAGTGTCTTGAATAATTATGTTGGTGAATATTTCCATCAGCAGAGAGAAGAGGAGCGTATGTTCGTTAAGCTCTCAACACGCACCTGCACTCTGGTCTGTCTCGTTGGAGAAGGAGAATGCTAGTTAGGCCTACGCGTATGCAAGCCATCGTCACCCGCGTGCATCTCAATGTCAGACTATCACAGGGCTCTATGATAGGCTATGTATTTTACGATAGTTTTAGTATGTGTGTAATTTGAATGCACATGAATGGATGTGTGCACGAAGATGTTTTTTTATAGCTGAGGTGGAAGCTGGGTTGATGAGAGCGCGCTTGAAAAATGGAAGCTGGATAACGGATTGCTGAAAATAACGCTCAATATATGGAAGTTGGAATGATTTTTTAGCTGAAATAGAAGCTGGATCGGAAAAAGCACGCTTGAACAGTGGAAGCGGGATTGACGAAAAGAATGATTGAGAAATGGAAGCAGGATTTATGGGTCCCTTAAACTGAAATCGAAGCTGGATAAATTAAAAGAACGCTTAGGAAATGAACGCTGCATTGGTGGAAATAACGCTTGAGAAATGAAAGCTGGATTAATTTATTCTAGCTGAAAAAGAAACTGGATTGATACACTTGATTTATTAAGTATTCTTTTCGCCAATCCAGCTTCAATTTCTCAAGTGCTTTGCACCAATCCTGCTTAAAAGACCTTATCCAGATTCCATTTTCTCAAGCGTTATTTTCATCAATCCAGCTTCTACTTCAGCTAAAAAATCAACCTAGCTTTCATTATCAGGCGTTCTTTCTTTCGTCCATCTTCTATTTTAACCTTAGAAAATCACCAATCCCACTTCTATTTAAGGATGAGTTGTTCTCATCACATCAACGTCTAGATAAAATGGAAATGTTTTCTTCTATCCAACTTCTTTTTAGGAAGGTGATTATTTCCTTATCCGTTTTTATCTTCATCAATCCACCTTATTTTCATTCTTCTCATGAATCTCATCAGACCACCTTCTATTTCTGCATAATGTTACATCAATCCGCCTTCCATTTATCAAGAGTTCTTCTCATCCATGCAACTTATCTCTTAACAGGAATAGCCAAATAACTAGCGACTAATAAAGGTTCAGGGAACATTTTATCCACCGTGAACCATAATTATTATGTCCGCATATACCATTATTATCGTTGAACCCAGTGGCGTAGGTACCATGTGTGCAATGTGTGCAAAGCACACGGGCCCACGACCTCCAGGGGCCCACATAGATTGATAATTTTTTATATATTTTTAATCGAACCAAATTAGTAGGCTAATTCGCATTATTTTGTGACAAATGTAGTTTTTGTGAACACACATTAGGCCTACTTCTTTACTTTACTGATGCAGTGACGCCTGTCAACCGTCGTGCTGTTGACAGGAAAAATTTTAACTTTTTAACTTGTTCTTTTGTCTCGAGTCATGAAAAAAGGTCTAACATAGTTTTATTTTGAGAACAAGAAACGAGTCATACCAAGCGGCATAAGATTCTTATTTAGCTGATTCGCTTTCCTATGCAAGTGGCATGGGTGCCTATATATGCCCTCTAGGGTCTAGAGCACGTACGGTCACAAGTTTTGCGGCTAAACAAACTAGAACAATAAAACCGAAATGTAAGCGGCTTTTGCTATTCTAAGCAGTTCTAATGCAACCGTATTATGGAATGTCATAAACTAATTGTTCCAACATCATATCAGAATGATAATATTTCTGAGTCAGTTGAAAACTGTAAAAATTCTCCGCTGGATGCTGAACATTTGCTCTAACTCATTCATCGATGCTCAGTTTATTAGAATTCACTCTGAAATCAGAACAAAAACAGATGCAAGTTGAAAAAAGATTTAAAAGATGTTTCATTTTGCTAAATAGTGCCTAACAGAAATTATAGCTCAATGATCTTAATGTGATGAAAGTAGGCTACTGGACACATTCTTCCACAATAAAATGTCTTTAATCGCAATGTTCTTGAAATAGCCTAATAGACAGTTCAATACGACTCTCTTCGACAGAGTACGCCAGTTGTTCGAATTGTACAGTATCATAAAGGTGTACTGGAAACAGAGCACACACTAGTATGAACATTTTAATACACGCCAGTATGAACTTTTGAATAAGCTACAGCTGGATTAAAAGTAGCGCCAGGAATAGCGGAGTTTATGATCACGATAGGGAGACCAGTAGAGTGCCTGATTGAAACTATGAAGGATGATAATAGGAAGACTTTGACTGGTATAGAGTCAGAGGGTCACGAGACATAAGAAGTAATAGACTGAGATGATTTGCTTGTACCCCTCACCAACAAAATGTATAGAGACAGGATATGATGATGATGATGATGATGATGATGATGATGATGATGATGATGATGATGATGATGATGATGATGATGGTGATGATGATGATGATGATGATGATGATGATGATGATGATGATGATGATGACGATGATGACGATGATGATGATGACGACGACAATGATGATGACGACGACAACGATGATGACGACGACAACGATGATGATGTGGCATGGGCGCCCACACATAGGGCAAGAGGAAACTTGCCCCCCCCCCGAAAAATCGACACTTTTAAACTATACTACTTTTGAGTTTTTAAACAAATTTATTCGCATTAGAGAATTTAATTATACTACTGATGCACAAATTGAAACTAGGAAATCTACGTTTAGAAGCCTATGTAAAAATAAGTAGACTATGCTTTTAATTTTCGCCTTGCATTAACAAAATCTGTAACCATGAACATTGACCACTGGGTTATACTTACCCCGTTGGTGCCCATGCAAATAGTATTGATTATAGCCTACGTAGGCTAATTGAAATCTTGCTGCACTGCAGCCTTCACAGATGCACAAATTTTCAATAGAGGCACAGAGGCAGGGACGTAATATAGGTCTAAACATTTGAAATTTCTTTACAACAAACTGAAATTTCGTTCGGGAGACCTGCTTATTCGCCCGCATAATACAGAATCTACAGAGATCAGGACGTAAACAAACTGTTATAAGGGACTTTATTTTATCACCCCTCGGGATTTCCATCCAAAACTGAGGTCATACCACTTTACTCATCTCATACTCGGATCCTCCACCTTTCCATTCGAAATGACATCAGCTGCTACTCTGCCCATCTGCCCTTTATTGCAAACGGACTCGGACCTTCTTTTGACTAAGCTTAACCTTTGAACAGTCGTCTGCCTTGATGCAACGCTCGTGAATAAGTTGGTGCCTGCGGTGATTGACTTTCGAGTGCTGTCTTAGACGTTTAGTTATTATGATTAAGATATTGGAGTAGCCTAGCGTTGAGTATGGGGGGACTTAAGCCCCCAAACGAAGCTGAAACCACCACCCCCAAAATAAATCAAGCCGTTGTATGCTTACGGCTAAATATGCTACCGCACTCGTCATGCTCAAGGCTTAACACCCCCCCAAACGAAAAATCCTAGTTACGCTACTGACTAGAGGAAACACTTGCTCCTAAAAAATAAAGCCTACCTAATTTTCCTTCATTTTTTCATTGGTTCGTTTTATGGACTTATTGCGCCACGCCAGCAATCTACTTTTGAACCGCAACTTTTTTAAATTTCGCCTTAAAGAAAGTGCTTCATGATATTCAAAAATCAAAATAAAGTGAAACTGAGAAATTTAAATCAAGAAACCTCTATGAAAAATATCGATGGATGTTCTTAATTTCCTGCTTTACATTTTCAACCTCTTGCTAAAAAAGTAAACCTTGACCATCGTGTTTTGCCCCTTCATGCGAAAATAGGCTATCTGCAGGCGCCCATGTGAAGACTGTGGTGGTGGTGATGGTGATGGTGATGATGATGATGATGATGATGATGCTGATGATGATGATGATGATGATGATGATGATGATGATGATGATGACGATGATGATGACGATGACAACGATTATGAGGGTCAATATCAACTTATTACCCGATGTGCTCAAGACTCGGTCAACAAACTCGACTTTTACTAAAGCTTCGTTGGCGATTCCCTTCGTGTCCTTCGGTGAAGCTACATCTTTTCCTGCAGCTTTCTCCTCCAACTGTGACCTGGCAGTTTCAAGCACCGTTGATCTTGAGCTGCTTCCTACAAATTCGAATAAAGCGAGACCTGTTTTAATTAGGCCTAATTAGGCTACTATCGACAAATTTCAACTGAGTAGACCTAGTCCTAGTTATCACAATCGTTACTTCCAATAATTTGTAGAGCGTTCATCGAAAACTAATCGTAGCATATATAGAATTATTTTAAGACGTTTCCTGATAATTGTTAATTTAAAAAATAGGATTTTTTTATTGGTGCGTATACGGTTTGTTGAACAATGTTTAGCGCCTTATAGTCAACGCTCAAAATCCGTTATATCATTAGTCCTATAATTATGAAGATAATTCCTTCATTCATTCATTCATTCATTCATTCATTCGTTCGTTCGTTCGTTCATTCATTCAGAGCATTTATATAGCGCCCTTCAAGAAACTACTCAGAGGCGCTCCCAACCCAGCGGCAAAGTCGTAAGCATAGGCCTGCACGTCGTCAGCATAGAGTTGGTGCAGGAGGCCATATGCAGACAACAAGGAAGTAATACAAGCTGTATAGAGAACGTACAGTAAAGTGTCCAACACTGAACTCTGTGGCACACCAAAAGAGGCTGGGACCCAACATGACCTTGAGGCACCCAATACCACACAGTTAGTGCGCCCAGATAGAAAAGAGCGGAGCCATTCTAAAGGAGCACCAGACAGGCCAAAGGAAAAAGAAAGACGCTGGAAAGCGGCACTGACATATAAAGCTAAAAGAGCGATCTGATGGCACTATAAAAATCAGACAACAGACGAACCAAAAGAGTTTCGGTAGAATGATCTCATCTACGGAAACCCGGTTGCTGAGAGGGGAGTAACCCATTCATGTCTAAATATGCAATTGATTGGTTAGCAACAATACGTTCTAAAATGTTTGACAAAAAAAGTAACATTGGCAATTGGTTGGATCACTTGGGTCTAGGCCATCACGCTTCAGAACATATATATATATATATATATATATATATATATATAATTATATACATTTATATATGCATTGTTCAATAGTACTTGCGTTTTACAACGTACATCTAGAGCAAAATGCAGTGCTAAATGGTTCTCAATTCTGAAATTATACACGTTTTATATACACACATGCACATGCATACGTCCAGCATAGACACACGTCCATACATGTACATGGACAGAGGAGCTATGGTTAGACAGACACAAGAGTTGTGTAAGGTGGAGTAAAGGGTTCGGATGTCCTTTACCTGACGATTTTCTTCTATCGCACGTGACCATGCGTATGAATTCCTGACGGAAGGTCTTTCCAGCAAGAACACAGAAGAAGAAGAGGCCACAGTAGTTCCAGGGACTGATGACGTCAATGGCCCAGGTGTCGAATGTGCCCCTCCAGCCATAAGAAACGTTATTGCTCGGAAACCCAAAGATACTATCGCCAATGACGGCAATGAACATCGGGATGTTGACTACCACGGAGTACGTGGACGCCGTCACAAGGGCGATGGTCAGCGACCTCTGCCGCTGTTCCGCCTTCGCTGAGGAGCTCCCTCCAGAAGTGATCTGGCCGTGCTCCGAGCGCAGCTTCATCAGACCGAGAATGATCAGTGAGTTGAGAACAGCGATGATCGCGTAGGGCAGAAGAATACCGATGAAGGAATGGATGACGAGAAAGATGGCAGAATAGAGAAAGTCTTTTCCGCTGTCGACCTTGCACGCGAAAGACGTTCCTCCATGCAACAGGAGCTGGTAGATCTCCACCAAAGAACTAAATAACAAACTCATCAAAATGGCGACCAGAACTCGCTTCCGGGAACAGATTACCTTCACCTTCATCGGCCAGCGGACGGATACGAACCTCTCGGCCGTGTAGATGACTGACAGCCAGCTGGCCCAGCACTGGCTGACCATGCACAACCAGTAGAATATCTTGCAACCTGCGTCGAAGCGCACAACGGTTGAGGAGGGACTGAAGTACTGCACGAAGTGGCTGAATTGTCTGGCAAGAGACACGGTGTTGACAATGCAAAGAATGATAAGTATGGTGATGATGTTCTGCTTGCGAGTATACATTCGGATGAAGACGCACAATGACAAACCGTTGGTCACCAGAGAGAAAGGACTCACGATCAGAGTCGACCACAGAGCGGCTTCTGATGTGATTTTGTATGTTGTAGCTACCGATAATAGGTCTATGAAGGGCAATCGAAATGGGGTTGCAGCTGGTTTTAAGGTTACGGTTGCGTTAGTGTTTTGCGTTGGTTTTGTGATAGATGAATTGATTGAATCGAGTGAATCAGAGATATTGATGAATGCATAAATTGTTGATGGTTGCTCCACAAAAGGATTCGTGTGTGTTATGTTCTCGTTTGCATGGACGCCGTATGCGGCTGATGATGGAGACCAAGTGCTTGTCCAACTGATTGCCTCGTGCTCTGTTTGCACATGGTCTGTTTGCACATGGTCTGTTTGCACATGGTCTGTTTGCACATGGTCTGTTTCCACATGGTCGGTTTCCACGTGGTCTGTGGAGCATTCAAGACAATTCATGTCTTCCTGTGGCACTGACTGATCAGTCATCTGGCTTTTGTCGTCTGCGATCATCTGAGACTCTTGCTGGTACTTGACGGTTTTCATGGCATAGTTTTCCATACTTGCAGCTGTTGCTTCGTTAGTTTCATAGGACATCACGTCGGCTTTTGATACTGTTTCATCTGGCTTGCTTGATGCTCTATCGATGTTTTCAGTTGATATCACGTCGGCTTTCGATGTGGTTCGGCCTGTAGCAATTGATTTGCTTGAAATTGTTTCATTCTTTTCTTTATACGTAGGATGGAAAGTCGCATTTGGCTTGCTTGTACTTCCTTTTGAAGGGTCGCTGTGATCTCTTGTGAACTGAACAATTAAATGTTCTTTGGTAATGTCGCTTTCGTGAAGTTCTGATCTGTGGACGTTCTTTTCGTCGGTCGGAGTATAAGCATTGAATAATTCAGATGTGCCAACAAACACACTGTTTTGATTTGGAGAGTTGTAAGAGAACAAACTGGATTTCCAATTTCTGTTAGAACTGGGCTCTTCGTTTTCAATCAAATCGGCGCTGTTAACTGCATATTTAAACACAAACAAAATGGCTGTAAGATAAAAAAAGGAAAATCTGCTTTAGACACTTGCAACAACCGATTTTCTTAAACAATGTGAAAGTCGGCATCTTGGAATCGCAAAATCTCTTATTTCAGTTTACTTTTAGAGCACGCTGAACCGGATGTTAAGTTATGTAGCCGTAAACGTTTACCCAAGGTGATTCAGTGATAACGAATAACGGTTAACGAATAAAGCAATCTACTAATAAGAGCAGCAGCTGCTTTCAATCGCTCAATGTATACATTTATCTTGCTTCTTGCCTGCATCATCCATACACATTTTAGCCTTAGGTAATTCGGATGTGCCAACAATGACACTTTCCGGTTCGCAATTTAAACATCTAGGTCTTCTAGGATATTAAAATAAAAGCTTGCGAATGAAGACACCTTTATTCGACTCGGCTTGTAGCGCAAACTCTTTAGCGCCATATGTTACTCTAAATCGTATGTCAAGGCTTAGAAGAAAAATGAAGTCGCCAGCACTTCGTACTCGTGGTTGCCTTAGGGACTGCTTTTCTGTTTTTCTTCCACCCTCAGGCGACCCAATTCATCGGCAAATTCACTCCGCGGACAAATTTGTTCTGTGTGTACTCTAATGAGGACAGATGAAAGAATAACTCACAAGAACAAGCAATCAGTCCAATCCTCTGCAGGGTTGCAGAGTGCAGAGTCATATTTCTTTGTTCTTGTTAGAGCTGTTGATTAATCGCGATTAATCTGTACGATTAACGCGTTAAAAAATTTCGAATAAATTTTTTTCGCATTAGAATCAAAGGCAGAACAACTCGTTTTAAATGGAAAGCTCATATTTAAAGCCAGTGATATATTATTTGCAAATATTCCAAAAAAGAATTGGAGTATAGCCTAATTATCGTAGCAATTCGTCGATCAATTATCGCCTGCAAGCGAACCAAAACATAGGCTACGTTAATCGCTAACGATGAGCCGTCGACATCGTCCGCATCGCATCGTCCACTAAAGTTTTTTCGTCAGACTACATTGGTTGAACTCCACGAGATGGCATGACTAATGAATTCAGGTTTCAAATACTAAATGTTTACAGAAGGACAAATGAGTCGAGGTTTGGCAAGAACCGCAGCCTCTTGTGAAAGATTTTAACCTTGGAAGTTGATGAGGTTCAATTATAGTAGACCTACTATTATTAATTAGATATCGCATCCCTTGAACCGACCAATGTAAATAAACTAGTCTGCATAAACAATTGGCTGAATAAATTATTTATTTTGATAATCAGAAAAACGGTTGTAACTTTTTCGCATTTAGGCCTGCCACCTATAGGCCTATCACTTTGAAGCATCTGCGCAGTTGACTGATTTGAATAGTGTTGCAATTCTGTTTCTTAGGCTATACAAAACTTTTCAATGAACTAAATGCAGAAATTCAATAGGCCTAAGCCAAAGGCTATCGAAATTGCTTGTAATAGAAAGTAAGCATTCAGTCATTTATGTTTCAAGGTCCTTACAAAAATAGTAGACCTAATTAAGATTAATATCCTTGAAGGAAATGTATTGGGATTAATTTGCAATTAATTGCGATTTTTTTATTCGAACAACAGCCCTAGTTCTTGTATGATCTTAATTATATATAATTATCACCGTTCAATATCCCATAAATGTAGCCTGTTGTTTTGTTAAGTCTCTCTCCTCAAATGCTCTGTTCATTGACAACGCCCAGCATTCTTGACCGACCACGGCGTTAACAATGAAGGGCGTCAGTCAGTCTTTAAAACAAACAGAGGACGCAGCAGCGATCAATGGTTAACGAGACAGTCGTGTCAACCTTGAGGTTTTTCTTATTAACCCATTTTTAGCATTATTATCCATTTATGCGGATGCCGCGGGATACTCTACCACTTAGAGTTAAGCGGGAGAATGGCATGTACCGTGTTTAGAGTATCCGGGTAATAAACCATTCGATCCCAATTATTCTAAAATGCGTATACGGGCCTATAATCGATAAATTTATGCTGTACAATCAAATTTAAGGCGATTCGAATTGTTTTGTGTGTCCGAAGTAATGTCCAAATCAAGGCACCTGGAATTTTGTTACTGACTCTAAATGTACTTAGGTGTTCCAAATGTTCTAAGTAGCCTATTCTAAAAGCAAAGCCAACAAAATTATCTGGTAGGAATAAGCACACCTGTCAGTGTCATTGTTGAAAACAAGCAAATGGAAGTTAATTTGCAAAAATAAACACACGAGGAAGTGACCTTTTCAACTTATTTTCATCTGGGAGATACGATTATTGTGGGGCCACTGTATTTCGTGACACCGACAGCACATCAAAACGAAGAAGCCATACATATTATTGCATAGCATTTAATATAATTCTTTATGATCGGAGAAATCGATGGTAACAATAATTATGGACTCTATTGAAGTGTGTAGTCCTAAGTAGGCCTAAGCTTCATTACATTTGGCCTACCTCTGCTACACGGACCCGGTTTTAAAGGAATTGTTAGAACTTCACAAGCGCTTCTTTTCTTTCACATCCTCCGTGATAAATTACTTCTAATCGGAGGACAATGAACTGTTTTTACCAGTTTCTACTCAGTCTACTGCACGAAAGTGCTTCTACAACTGCACAAAAATCCATTTCGAACTGCATATTTTGTGTGCAACCGCACGGTAAAAAAAATGCCCTGCTCTGCTGCCTTCATAATCGCAATCGTAATATAGATAAATTTAAAGCAATGAGTAAGACATGGCCTAGGCTACATAGATGCATACATTACACAGAAATGTCCTTACATTCTTCATACATGTCGATACCGGGATTACGGGATTAGGCTAAGGGCTTAAGCTCCAATACGAAGTTCAAGTTCCCAAATTTAATCAAGCCGCTATAATTTGTTTTGTTCAGCGTCAAAAATGCGTATGAACGCAACATTCAGTTTGCTATCGGGCATGTCGAACCGGATGTTAGTCATGTTGACGTTAAATGTCCTACACAGTGACTCAGTGATGCTCTTCTTAACGAATAATTAAATCTCCTACTCAGTGCAGAGCTTTCAATACACACATGTCATGTTTATGATAAGTTACATAATAATTATTTTCCATAAAGCCATGATTCTACCACTGCATCGATTGCTATTAGATTCTAGATGTGGAAGTTCGTGAATTCGTATCATATTTTCGTTTATTGGCAAAGAAATTTGCTGTCAAAACGCGGCAATGTATAACAGATGTGGATTTTGCTGTTATTGAAAGAGAAGCAAAAATGATTTGATGACTTGGACAAACCTGTTGTACCCTGGTCCTCCGTCGACTGTACACTCTGCTGCGAAGATTCTCTTACGTGGATGACGAGGATGAACGAGAAGAAGAAGAAGACAACAACTGCTCTGCTGCAGCAACCGCACCATTCCATTCCGACCATCTTCATCACGAAATCACCGATCTTCTTCTTCCTCAGATGCTGATCCGAAACACTTCTATTCTACGAGAAATTATTTCTACACGTCGTCTCAACACAAACCGGGAATTATTCTTAACGACACGGAATCTTTACTCTTAATAATTATTTATTCCGTTCGCTTGTAGTTCCGCAGATAAAATGCAACAACAGCGTCACCCTAAGAACCTTGTAAAACAGTTCAGAACAGTTGCTCTGTGTTAGACTGACTGGTAATTAATTCTCGATGACGCTGATGATACTGGGTAATGACGCGCATAATAATTATGATATGTTGGTTAAAAACTCCGTTGGCATTATTAGCTGTTTGCATCTGTTGATTTACCTCTCCACACGCACATCATGCACGATGGTCTGTCTCATTAGAAGCAGGAGACGGTTGGTCACGCGTATGCAAGTCATCGTCACTCGCGTGTCTGACGATTTGTATTTATCTTATTCGCGTGCATGTATTGCATAATGTATACGTGTGTAACTTGAATGCGAATTGAATGCATTATGAATTTATGTATGCATAGCCTACATGAATATGTGCGTGTTTCATTGTGTGTATGCATGTGAAGGCCTATGCACTTATACAGTATACATAGTTGTACATTTTTATGTTCGCATATGTATGTACGATTGTACGTATGTGTGTACCTGTGTGCATTCATGTAGCCTACTGAAACTATTTCAGAACTTCCAGTAGGTTATACAACTGAAATTATTTCAGAACTTGACTTAGAACTGAAATCAAGGCCATAGCCAGGATTTGATTTCGAGTGGTGTTTTCTCGACTCACGACTTTCTGACCACCTGTTTTTAGTCATCGAAATTTCTGACGACTTTTTTGGTCATCGAAATTTCTGACGACCTTATTTTAATTTAATTTTTCAGTCATCGCCTAGTTTTCCTATCTTTTCCCGCTCATAATACTTTGAAGGTGGAGCAAAAACACTATTTTCCGCGATTTGCGACTATTTTCTGCTCGAAATAGAATTATTTCATTTTTACATTATTTCATTGGGGGGGGGTGTTTTCAAACACCCAAAACACCCCCTAGCTACGGCCGTTGACTGAAATATGAGTTATTTTCGGAATAGGAATAGAATTAGAAGTAAAATTAGAACCTTGAAACTGAATATGAATTGAAAATGGAAATTATTTGCAGAACTGAAATATCACTGGGTGAGCCCCTGGACATTTATTCCTCTGCTCCTCTCGTCTGGCCTGTGTTTCAGCTGATCACTCACAAGTGCCGCCTGCGAGAAGAATCTTCTGTCAGGCCTTAAAATTAATTACATTTGATGTCGACAGATCTTTTTCCTGTTACACCAATTTTAGCGTCTTACGCATCTTTGGTTAAATAATTTCTCTCGGCGCCGACCAGGTGCGCTGTTTGCTTTTACCACAAGAGCTGTGCATCCTGTCGCCGCAGGGTCCGCGCGAGAATCGTATACATAATGTTTGATCGTCAAGGACTTATTAAAAGCGAAGAGTGAAGAGAGGAAGTGGAGGAGGGGAATAGGATATGGAGAAAGAGGAGGATGACAGCAGAGGCGGCGCCAGATTTAAACGGTTAGTCTATGAGTCTATGACTCTATGCAAACTAACGGTTTAACAGGTTCATCAATAAATTCTATGCGACTGTAAGTCGGTAATCCATTTCACGCTGAACGAGAGTGGGAACTCTATTTCGTTGTCGGAGGAAATATTCTCTCCCCCTGTCCCCGGAGACTGTTTTTCAGAATATAGTGTTCGGGGACATTTTATTGAATCTGTTTCGAAATAAAGTCTCCGAGGGGAGACTTTTATGGGAGACTGTCACTGTTGTCGCCCTATGATCCCCACTCAGTTCTTCATGCCTCATCACAACCCAATAACGAAATAGCCAAATAAACGGAGTTAATTATTATTTTTATTAATACATTTAAAGCCTGGATAACATTCAATTCGGTACTTATGGGTTATCTACCCTGATTTATTTTGACACAGTGTCTTTTGCCATGAATCGGCCAGTTTCTAATGGCTAAACTAACCCTAACACTAACCCTAACCGACCCTCACGATGCCTAACCTGAGCCCTAACCGACCCTCACGGAAAAGACGTGCAATGACAACGCTGAAAAAATAAAAAAATAAATCAGGGTAGATAACCCATAAGCACCTTCAATTTTTTTAAATGGCTAGAAGGTAAAAATACGATTAATTTTTTGTGTGAAAAGGACGCCTCCTAGAATTTGGCGCCCCAGGCAACTGCTTGCGTTGACTGTGCCTACGAGCGGTCCTGTCTTTGGCAATAGCACGGTGCATGAGTGTTTCAGCACAGTGTACTCTTCACACAGTCATGGCCTGTCACAAAAGGTTCCACGACAACTGGTTAACTGTCGTCGTGACACCGCTACAAAATGGTTCGAGCTGAGTTGCAAACAACACAGTAATTATCCGATCGCACGCGTGATACGACCTGCTATACTGCTATAGGCTAGTCGAAACCTGTGACTTGACGCTTCTCCATACCGATCAATCCAATGTAAAACTCAATAAAATTTTAGTTGTTATCAATGAATATGGTTGAATTTGTGTTCGTGTGCATTTCCACGCTCGGTCACGACACAGGCATTTCATCGTTTTCTGCAAATAAATTTCTTATTGGAATACAGGGTGGCTCAAAAAAAATTACCCCACCGGATAAAATGCAATATCTTCGCAACCCACAGACATTTTTCTACGAAAATTTCCCAATTTGTAGGGGAATGAATTTCCAACAATCCCTGAAAGTTTCAAGAACAAATTTTCATGTTTGCAAAAGTTACAGCTGTTTAAACTTTCAATTCGTTTTTTTCGAATTTCCGCGGAAAAGTTAGCGTCACTTGTAGATTTCCATGTCAAATGATATCACTTTCACCACGACCGCAGAAATCCGTTTTACAGTTTATCGTAAAGTATGATGGAAGTGCCCACTCCCTGCTTTAACTCGAGATCAAATTAGTTTTTTGAAGCTCAGTATGGCCTTGTTGATCGAGTCCTACGGCAACTGATCCCACATTAGCAGAAAGACTTCCTTCAGTTAGCCAATGTTCTCCAACATGGGATGAAATGTCTTGCATCATTCCAGCATAGATTCCCAGTCGTAATAAACAAAAGGGTTAAGGTCTGGCGAGTTTTATGGTCATTCACCTGTGCCAATAAATATACCGAAGTTGATGGCAATAAGACAGCATCATCATGATCAACCCTGCCGTGCGAGCAAGCAGGCGCACCGTCCTGCTGGAAAATAAAACCAAATGTTAGAACATGCCTTCAGTGTTCAATGAGTCTGGGTAACAAAGTTCAACGGTAAGTTTGACATTTAGCCTACTGAATGGGATGAAGTGCAGTCTTTCCTTGCAGCCGTAACACACGCCAGCCGATTTGACGCCGAAACCATGATGTGCTTTGCAAACTTTACCTTTACGACTACCAAGCGAATTTCGTGAACATCACGTTTTTTTCCGTCAGACCAAACGACCACTGTCTTTCGACATCTGACTTTTGCTACATAATCACGTCTACAGATAGTGCTCAGTCTCCACTTTTCCCTGGGTATTTTGCTATGATCTTGCAATACCCGAGTCTCTGATCACGCAACGCCCGAGTCCCCACTTTATCGTCTGCAGAAACTTTGCCCATGACGTCCAGTACGGATTCACAAATTGAGATCTTAATATATAAAATATGACCAAATACTACCAGATTGCTTCATAAACAGCTTATTTACAGCTCTTAGTAAGATTTTATGATATCATAATCAATTTCTATGTTGAAATTTGCAAACAAATCTTAAAGAAATCGCATTTATTGGAACGTGATTCAGCAGAAATTTGAAAAAATGGAAAAACGTTTTTAAACAGCTGTAACTTCTGAAGTAATGCAGATTCATTATTGAAATTTTCAGGGATTGTTGCAAATTCTTTCCTCTATAAATCCTGCTATTTTCATAAAATAATCTCGATTGGTTGCGGAGATATTGCATTTTTACTGGTGGGGTATTTTTTTTTGAGCCACCCTGTAGACTAACCTGCAGTCTAGTTCTGATTGCTTATTCTCCAGCAGAATACACCAATAGTCACTTTGACCGTAAATAATTAATATGAAAACAACTGTTCGCGTTGGCAAGTATAGGCCTACATGTATGAATATGTGTTTGTGTGCATATGTGTATGTTTGCTGCATGTCTTGGTATGGTAGGCAATGCGTTACCAGCTCTAACACAGCTGTCACGGAACTGCAATAATAGTAATTATGATTCCACTGAGAGCTTGCATATAATCTGAAATCTCCGTGGTCGGCGCGTTTCAATCGGTAAAATGATTAATCAGTCATTAAGTTTTTAACAAATCTTTCATCAGCAGCAGCTGGGATAGCAGAGTCTGAAAATAAGACAACTGCTTAACAGAATGGAATATATAATAATATGTTGAAGTTTGTACATGCAGACTGCAGTGTGCACCATTTGTTGCAGGTGCAGCGCCTGTGTTGAAACGAGTCGTTCTGCCATAGGCTTAGTAGAGACATTCGAGCTTTTCTTACTGCCGGATAAAAATTAACTATAGTCATTAGCCAAATACATCATATGAAATTTCTGGCTTTGTAACTATTACAAAAGAGAGGAAGTCTCTTCGAAGACTCGTTGGATGAATACAATTCGTGCTGAAACAGCAAACGAATGGTAACAGTTTCCTATGATGAGATCCAGGTAAATGTTAAGATTGTTGCATGGGAGCAATCTCCAGAATCTTTTGTACAATGGCCTATTATAGCTCTCGAGCGTTTCCCAACCTTTTTTTGACTTCAGGGCCACTTTTTCCTTGTTGCAGGACATCGGGACCACTTTTTTTAGTTGGAGGACGTGAGGGCTACCAGGTTAAAATTTAATTAGTCTAACTAAAAGCACATACAATTGTTAAAATTGAATCAATATAGATTGCCTGATGTTATGTATAGGGGAGAGTGCTCCAAGACGCCCATGCTAAGGAAAATTGTGCTTTTCTTCCGTGTGGGCTCCAAGAGAAGTATATGTTTCACCCTAATGTAAAGAGTGATCATTAATGAAGCAATGACAGCCACCACAGAACACAATTCAATAAGATCAATTGTGTAAATTAAGAAAGGTAGACCCGTCCAAACTGGGCGTCTTAGGAACCCTATATTACGTACAAGACGTCCATAGGATGGGCATCTTGGAGCAATGGAAATCGATTAAAAATAAGAGGCATTGCAATCATACATTTTTTACTAAAACAATACACTGCTTGAGAGAAAGCAAATTAAACCAAAACTAAAAGATCCTAAAGATACCTGTAGAGCAACTAAAAACACCGAGAAGCAAAAATCCAATCTCATGTTGTAAGTCATTATTGTCATTTTCACTTTAATCACAGACTACCGACAAAGGTCACATACGAATTCTTTGGATGTCTCTTCATCTGTACATTCTGCATGACATCAACCTTTACACGTACTGCATTCTTTCTATCTCAATGAAGTTTTGGGCAAGGGTGAAATAGATTCAATAAACACTGATAGATTTGTATATGGGCCCGTATTTTTATAAGTAGAAGGGCTAAATGGGCTTCTTGTAATCTCTATGCTACCTATGTTTTCAAGATGCCCATGGGCTTCTTGTAATTTTCGAGTCCCTCTCTACTGACGCCATTTTATTTAATAATGTCAATGTTTACTAGTTAGATAAAACCATAAAAACAACTATAAATGAACCCTAAATAAACGTTTAAATGCGCGAATTAGTACTGCATGAGGCTAAAGAGAAAATTGGGCGGACTCGTAAATGTGTACTTACAAAAAAGTGGTGAAAATCTAAAAAAAATGATGTATCGCGTCAATATCTCAAATACTGAAACATTACTGTTATGGAAGGTTCACAAGGTTCGCTACATGCAATGAGACAACTAAAACACGAATATGTATCTTTGAATCCGTTTTAAAGGGGTGGGCGCGTCTTACTCGCCATGGGCGTCTTGTAGCACTCTCCCCTAAACGTCTAAATGAAATAATTTGTAATACAAAATAATTATGTATTCTATCCTGTCCAAATTGTCAAATGCATGCAAATATTTCTTTTAATTCTTTGAGAGGTTGAGGAGCCATTGCCTTATAGGCCTACAGTTCAGTTTCCAGTGTTTTTTCTTAGCATCTCTCCAGAGAAGAAAGTTCCCTCTAAAGTCACTTTTCGCAATAAACATTTGACATTTGCCTACACTCTACAGATGACTTTGTTTTTCGTGGTGACTGTAACATCGTAGACTACAGTTGCAATGCGATGGGCACCGTTGTCGGCTGCCAGCTTCTATTAGTTTTTTAAAGTCTTGTATCCTATGTCTGATATTTCATATAACATGTACAATTTTTACATCGATGCTGTGTGACTTTCAGATTAACCAATAAACGAAGATCATCATCATACTCGTCTTAGTTCTAAACAATGAGGAAAGTAATTTTTCCAAGTTTAATTTTATCCACACTAGTCATGATAGTATAAAACAATTAAATATATATAGGCCTATATAGGGCCTATACGCACATAGCATATATATGCATTAAATCGCAATTTAAGAATGGTAGCAATTATCAAATCCAATAGCGCTGGGAACTGTTGGGATCCGTGCCAGATCCGCAATTAATCGCAGAAGCAAGCGCCGAGGGAGCTGTCAACAACTGGGTTAATAATAATAACAATGACAATTTCTATGGCGCCGTAACACAGCCATGCCGTTACAAGGGCGCCTGGTCACCTATGCTTCCTGCATCAAGCATGAGAAGCTTGATGTCACAAACGTTTATCTGGTTAAGGTATCCGCCCCGGGATAATGCGAGCACGCAGTCTCAGCCTCATAACGCCGAATTCCTGTGGCCTCAGCTCTTTGAAGAGGAGTTGGTTCATAACATGAGCCTTCCCAAGCAGAACACCGGCAAAGAGGCTGCGCCAGCCGTTCTACACTATTTTCAAATGCACGATTGTCCGGAGGAAGATAATGCAGTCGTATCAAACGGTCTATTACGCACAGTTTATAGGCTACACACACCCATTTACACATGCTTACTTCCATGCACACATAGGCTACACCGATACATGTATGAATACACTCACACAAAGACTGTGTGATGCAGGGACGTCCCAATTCATTGCAGAGACTGATAACCATTATTTTCTGTTTTAGTAAAGTGAGAAGGCGGCTGCTGTTGACGGTTTGCATTGTCATAGCGATTTCAATTCCAGCATACTTCATCATACTAAACCACCAGCAAATATCTTTGCTGATTATAGAGACCGTTCGACATGCAAAAGATGGACTCTTTCGACAGATGTCTATCGAAATGAACAACCAATCAACAACACTATCAGTAAACGATTTCTTATCCATAAATGATCACTGCAAGAATCTGTACAAACCTTCGCAGTCTGAGATTCGTTACAGACACACGTATTGGCAAGTGCATCAAGATGGCAAGGAAGAGATTGTTGTCTATTCGGCTTTCTACGATGACAGACCAATAGTTGGAGTTCTTCCGTGGATACGAATACTTGGAGTTCGTCGATTATCTGATAATCCTCTTTGGTGCTATGTCTGGTCTTCTCAGAACGAAACGCCCTTCGTAACCCAGGTCGAAATCATTGAAACGGGTGCAAACCAGAGAGTGAAAGGTGGCAAAGTATACAGTCAGAATCTCTTCTCTTGTCAACTCAACAACTCAAACTTCATTCCAACGCATGTTTCAATTGCAAACAGACTTTGTGCAAATTCTACAATATATCTCGAAATATTAGTTAACCCAAAAGCGTCGACGGAACCATTCCATAATTTTGCTGCCTGTTTGGACGTAAACTATGGATATATTCCTCCTGAAATCATAGTGGAATGGATGGAAGCCTATTCGATGTTTGGAGTAACACAGGTCAACGTTTACAACGGTTCCATTGATAGTCGACTGGATCGTGTATTTGACTATTATCGAAAAACAGGACTACTTGAACTTCGTCAAATGCCTCCTGCAGTCGAAGATTATGGATATAATGGAGTGAGGCTGGGTAGTCCGGCTTCTCTGAATGACTGTATGATGCGAAATATGTATTCTCATCGTTTCATTGTTGTAGTCGACTTTGATGAAATCATTGTTCCAAGAATTCACAACAATTATCTGGATATGATTCAATACATTGACCGTTCAGAAAATCGGACAGAATCTGATCACACGTATTCATTCCGAAATGCTTATTTCTTCAAGTACTTTCCAGAAGACGAGTCTCAACCGAAATTCTTACAAAGCTTACGTATAAGACATCGAGCTCAACCTTCTGATTATCTATTTGGAACTAAGTCATTTGTTGATCCACGTCGATGCAAATCTGTCTTCAATCACTATTGTTGGATTCGATTTCCGAATTCTGGTTCTCTTAGTGTTGATGTGAAAGCATCAGTTGCTCTTAGTCACCACTATCGATCCAGTTGTCCATTCGACAAAGTCAAGTGTGACAATTACGACAAGGAAAAAATTGTGGACGATATAGTGTTAAAGTATAAAGACAGACTTCTGAACCAAGTCTCTGCGGTGCTAAACGTGACAGGATTCATCAGAGCTTGATCAGGCGTTCATCCAGGAAGTTGTAAGCTCAGCCGATGCGTTGCATTGCTTGAAATTGTTATTGGTTGTTTGCAACCGATTTTGCTATCATTGATTGCACCAGTCTATATTTAATCATAATCCGTAACATGTTTTGTACAAGTATGAACACTTAATTCATATTGATGAGAGTAGTTAAGAGCTTTCAAAAGTCTAAATGCCTTGGTAGGTCAGTGAAAATGAAAGATTATGAGATTGGACGCCTTAATAATTTGTTTGTGACCTTGCATTATCAGAAACTAACCTTCAAAATTTTCCAGGATTGATAAAAAATTAAATGAAGATGATAGTTCAAATTCAAAATCTTTCTGCATTAGTTGGTTTCATCATCAGGCCTATTACATGATTTCAGTGCTTTGCCTATGGAGTGTCTAAGAAGACCGATCAGATGCTCACAGAACTTGCAAATGCTCTTTAAATTGGAAAGATGCTCAGTGATGCATATGAGAAAGAGCGACGAGTTTCATATTAAGTTGGGGAGGGAAGTAGGACCTATAGCATATATTAAAAGTGAGTTAGAAGGAATCGAACTCGGGAATAATTTTGCACTGGAGTGCAGAATGCCTTCAAGCCAACAATATGCCGAAGCATAAAAAGACTATGCCAACTTTAGGGATGACAAGAACAATAGTCACGAGAGACACGAAAACAATACTGAGGCTGTACAAATCATTTGTTAGGCCATAAGTTTGCAATAACTGGCCTAGTTAGCTACACCGGTAAGCGAGAGCGGCTTTCGTCTGTTGGATACAAAGGATTGGGGTTGAACGAGAGGTTAGCTGCAGTCGCAGTGGGAAGCAGCGGGTTGACATTCCGAGATTTAGATGTCTCGGGCTAGCACGCGTGGGACGCGGTGGCGCAAGCTGCTGCGGAACGACTTTGGGCAAGTTGCTTACCCATCATTGTCTTTGGGAAGGCAACGGGAAACCACCTCACTCATCTCATCCCTAAGGGCATAAAAAGCCAATGAACCTGACTTCGTGCAGACAACCATCATCATCATCATCATCATCATCATCATCATCATCATCATCATCATCATCATCATCATCATCATCATCATCATCATCATCATCAAGTTTGCAATGCACCGGGAATTGAGTCCATTTGAGAAAAGACACGAAAAACTGGCAAAAATGTGAGTGCTTTAGAAATGATTCGGGATTAGGCTACATAGTTTTGAGCCAAGTATAGGATCGAAACGTGAAAACGATCGAAAAGATTAAACGTGTGGATTTCTAACATTGCAGAGAAGGAGGAACATAGGAGACTGAATCGAACGTCTTATCATTGCCTAGGAAACACCTAATGTCTAAACTTTAAAGTTTATCAAGTTTTTAATTGCAGCATATTGATTCAGCCTAAAAGTGGGCGGATCTTCTATTTCTCAATAGTAACACAGTGACAGAGTCATAGCTTACATTGACCTACGAAGCATGCACTCTGTTTTTTAGCGCACTTCAGCTGTAGGCCTACACGCGGTAGCACATCAAACTAAATCACTTGAAGATCTAACATGAATAATTATGTAAAGTGGTGTGGCAACCGCTGGCTAGACACACGATTGACTACGACACAGCTGCATTTATAAATAGGCCTACTTCGAACAATTGGATATTCTACAATCTACATTTTCAAGCATGCGGCGTTACAGGTAAGTGATCACTTAAAGAATTCATCACACTGCGAAGCTAGTTGTCGATATTATAGAAGACAGCAACACTTCGTTGAACTAGCATCAAGACTCGATAGGTAGCAAGTAAGTAAGTAAGTAAGTAAGTAAGTAAGTAAGTAAGTAAGTAAGTAAGTATACTATTGATTAAAACCAGCTGCAAAACAGCACTCTGGTGAACAAGTATCACATATGAAATTCACACAAGACATCAAAAACTATCCAGACTAAACAGGGTAATCAATATGCATACAGCATTCTAGATAGTTGCAAATGTTTTCTCATCTGATTGTCTGCTATTGGTAGCACCCGGTCATGGGGTCTGGGGCGCAAGTCATGACCCGTTTGCTTCGCTGGGTGGAAGCAACTCATGGAGGAATGGCCTGCATGGGCGGAGTTTGGTTTCCGTTCTTGGGGGGCTAACCCCGAGTCTGGGCCTTATTGGGAGGGCTAACCCCGACAAAGGATACCATTTTCATAGTGAACAAATTGAATCTGGGCCTTCTTGGAGGGGCTTAGCCCCCCCCCCAAGCCCCTGATAAACTCCGCCCATGATGGCCTGGTCATGTCAGAACGGCCGAAAACAAACGGGTATTCAGCTTGCCGACACAGTGCGTCAAATGTTGGAATATCACCCGGAAGATGACGCTGACGAACAAAACCTATTCACCAGGGCTTGTAACAGATGTGACGTGACAGTGATACCGCTCTCTTAAGCTCAACATAGATGGTTGGTTTGCCAATCCTTTCCTTCTACATGTACTTCTTCACAGCAACTCGGAACAGTCAGGCACTCATTCGTCCGAGTAAAGTTCATGCCAGGTGTCGTAGGCGTCGCAGAAATATTGAAACATCTTTCTGCCGTGGAGTGGGTTTGAGACATCAAACTCCGGATTATCATAAGGCGCCCTAGAAGCAGAATAACACGCAACAATAATTATTGGGTTTTATTTTGACCTTTAAGATAGCCCGGATAAAGGTACGTAGACCTAATAGAGATCACTGTAGCGCAGCCTGCACTGATAATGCGACCATCAGGCTAAAAGTTATAGGCTTAGGCCTATTTCTTTTCGTGAGTCCACCCGCTGTTATTTGACGATTCGTTAACATAGCGCAACAAAAGTAACAAAATCCGATTTGACAAGTTAGTAACATAACACATCTCAAATAATTGTCATCAAATAGATTTGATATTGCAAGATAATAATTATCATTATCGTATAGGAAAGAAGCGTGCCAGCATAGCTGCACGTTACTCTGGTATCATTTAGCAAGTTAACCCTAGGGTTAAAACGAACAATCCTTCATCAACTTTTGACTGAAATGCAATTGTACATTAGGGGCCAGGTTGATTATAGCCTAAGCTCTTATATTTTTCGGGCTTCCTGTTGCTTAGAGACCGTCCTGTATCCACCACTTGTACTCATGTTCATGTTCTTTTTGTTTATTTGGCAAAAAATAAATAAATAAATAAATAAATGATACATTGAAAAAACTAACTTGATAGGTATCATTAATTTTTTTAATTAAAATTGCCAAGGTGTTGTTACGGATCACCCCAGACTTCTAGGGTTCCTCCGCGACGAGGTTCAGGGTCAACTATTTACCCAGGACGACCCACCCTGAAACCTTGACAATGCCCGCTGGACCCGGCTCGGACGGTCTGTCCGAGTCTGCAACCGAAGAAAGAATTCAAGACGTTTTCTCCAGTTATCATCGGTTTTCTTCGACAAGCACAAAACTGAGCAGTTCACTTTCTCAGAATAAACAAGGTGTACAGCAATACCGTCATACCGTCAACAATATTAGCGATGGGGGTGTGTTCAAAGTGCGACTGTTCGAAGGGAGAGGGGGTACGCGAGGACTGACGAGGATGCGGACAGAGGAAGCACGTCCGCCGACGAGGATGCGGACGGAGGAAGCACGTCCGCCGAAGCTGTTGCGGACCGACGAGGATGCAGACGGGGGAAGCACGTCCGCCGACGAGGATGCGGACGGAGGAAGCACGTCCGCCGAAGCTGTTGCGGACCGACGAGGATGCGGACGGAGGAAGCACGTCCGCCGACGAGGATGCGGACGTAGGAAGCACGTCCGCCGAAGCTGCTCCTTGCAATCGTCTGTAGAGAGACGCCGAACCTCTAGACCGATGCTTCGCTCAAGGCCGAGTTTCAAAGTCTAACACCCTCCACAAGTGAATCTTTGCCCGGGTCTGCGTTCTACCGCTACTCGAACCTGATTTCGACTGCACCCAAACAGACGTGCAAGCCTCCTTATATACCAAGCAAGCGAAGCGATGCAAGCCGAGCGAAGCGATGCAAGCCGAGCGAAGCGATGCAAGCCGAGCGAAGCGATGCAAGCCGAGCGAAGCGATGCAAGCGAAGCGATGCAAGCCAAGCGATGCAAGCCAAGCGATGCAAGCCAAGCGATGCAAGCCAAGCGATGCAAGCGAAGCGATGCAAGCGAAGCGATGGAAGCCAAGCGATGCAAGCGAAGCAATGCAAGCGAAGCGATGCAAGCGAAGCAATGCAAGCGAAGCGATGCAAGCCAAGCGATGCAAGCCAAGCGATGCAAGCCAAGCGATGCAAGCGAAGCAATGCAAGCGAAGCGATGCAAGCCAAGCAAAGCGATGCAAGCCAAGCGATGCAAGCCAAGCGAAACAGCTATTAATAGCAAACAATAAAATAAATAAAATAAAAATAAAACTATCTCTAGCGTCAACCAAAAACCGCTACAATTCCGGGCCACCAAAAGAAACCGGAAGTCCTCTTTCGGACACCCTTAACTAAAAATGACAGAATTCCTGTCCAGCTTGTAAGTTCAACTCAACTCAGAATTCAAAGCCATTCTATTCAAAGTCATGCAATACAAACTTCGAAGTCATGCAACATTAATTTCAAAGTCATGCAACCTTAACGCAGATTAGTTCCTCGTAGAACTGGAGTCCAACAAACAAATTACTCTTTGTCCTTGAAAATGTTAACGAGAGTCTTCTCGTGAGACAATCAAAAGTCCTTTGCAATTCTAAACCATACACTACAATTAAACAAAAACGGAAGTCCGAAGCTGGACAACACTAACCAAAATAACAAAGCCCTTAATAATTACCACGGTAAGGTATCAATCATCTAAATCAATAACTACTGGAAGGTCCAACATATCCCCAAAGACTAAGGGATCGAACTCTACTAAAGGCAGAGGAGGAACTGGGTTTTCCACCACTGGAGGAGGAACAGCGACCACATCATCATCATCATCGATCACGATAGCGTCTCTAAACGGTTCCACTTCTTGCACAGACACAGGTTGGTTATCCTGGAAGCCCTGAGACACTGCTTCAATCATCCACGAAGGACATTCAGGAAATTCCTCTCTTAACTGCCGCACTAGACGCCTAGAGGAAGCTAACCATACCAACCGACGTGCTCGACGAATCACACCGGCAAAAACGGTCCCAACATCACATTCTGCACTCTCAGCCGCTGGTTGAATCAATGAGGAAGGACCGGCCAACGGCGATTCAACCGCCGTGGTCATTACGTCACGTTTCAGAAGTACATCTTCCGATTGCGGCGGATCTCCGGTAAACAACACGTCATCGGACAATGGCCGATCGCCAAACATCGCACCCAGCAATGGATCGTGGTTCCAAGGCCGGTTAAATGACGATGTCCCTGCTTCGTTAGAAGACCAAACAACCGGTGGCATAGAGTCCGTATGAGAAACCGCATCGGCCTTACGATTTTTCGTGACGCCCAGACATGACGATTTCTTATGTCTTCGACTTCTATGGCTTCTAAGTGTTCCATCTGCGTTATCACCGGTGTATCTTACTCCGCAGTCTTTACACTTAGCTTCTTTAACTGGACCCATACCATAGATCTCCAAAAATAATGAGTACCAATACAAACCCGACAGAAATCACTTCACACACACAACTAGCTGTGACAACCACAAGCGTAAAACGTAGAATGACAACAAGGCGACCGGTGGACACGAGCGCAGCACACGATGCCAGCCAAACCGATGCAGGCCGACACCAAACGATGCAAGCCGACAGCCGAACAAGGGCGGGCGAAGCAAGCGAAGCAGGCCTAAATGACGCAAGCGAATCAAGCGAAGCAAGCGAAGCAAGCGAAGCAGGCCTAAATGACGCAAGCGAATCAAGCGAAGCAAGCGAAGCAAGCGAAGCAGGCAAGCGAAGCAAGCGAAGCAAGCGAAGCAAGCGAAGCAAGCAAGCGAAGCAAGCGAAGCAAGGGAAGCAAGCAAGCGAAGCAAGCGAAGCAAACGATGCAAGCAAAGCAAGCGAAGCGCCGGTCGGAAGCAAAAGCCAACATGAAAAGCAAAGCAAGCTAAACAACTAGCACAAGCCAACGGCGTCTAAAAGCAAAAGCAAAAGCAAAGCAAAAGCACAACGCTTTGCTGTCCAATATCAAAACCCTACAGCAACCTACTGGTAGCGATCAGGTTTTCTAACAACACGCCGGGGGCGAAGAGACGTTGAAGCCATGGGTGCTTCCTCATGTGTTGTTGATCCTCTTTCTTTTGCTCGATCGATAATTTCTTCCCACTTTCCTTTGGTTCGTCCATAGCAAGGACGCAACTCGTCCACACGAGCCACACAAGATTTAGCTCTCTGTGATTTCTGGATGAGAAAACTGATTAGCAAAACATAACCACAGATCCACTGGCCTTCGGTTTCCCATTTCTTCCTTACTCGAGCAAGCTGCCTATAAACTAATTTCGTCTGTCTTGAACGTCGTTTCCAAATATGTTCAAAAACATACATATGACATTCCCAATTCACACACAACTTCAAGTGTAGTCCCGAAAATGCATTGTCAACACTCGGCTTTTTCCAGTCGATCAAGACAAAGGATGCAAGCCACACAAGTACCAATGCACATACCACAATCCACTCAGTCGGCACAATCAGAGGAATAGATTTCCTGTTACACATACCAAATTCTGAATCTTTAACCTCCGTTAGATTCACAACTTTCTGACTATCCTTATTGACAAAAGGCAGACTTCTTCTTGACTGCTTAACAGGGTGCACATCTTCTGCGTCCATTCTATTCTCAACAAGAGTTGTTCTACCTAGATCCGTTTCATTAACGGAGAAAACATCCTTACAACCTCCCAAAAGACATTCTAACTTATCGTTCGCCTCCAATTGTACATCTTCAGGCAGGTCTGCTATCAAATCCTGAACAACACGGCTCTCAGCTGATGTTTCAATAGGAGGTATCTCCTTACCTTCCATTGCCACTTCCACCGGATGTAAGCCACCGATTACCTGGTCCTTACAGAGCTTAGCTGGCTGTTCGCTTAGGTTTATTACTCTAACCTGGGCCGTGTTTGCATTATCCTCCACCAAAACCCGAGCGACATAAACTCCCGGCACGACTTCAGAGGTTTCTGTCATCCATGCCGGTGCACACACAGCCAAATTACCATACAAAGTTCTCGAGGGAACATCACATTGGGACCTAGGGTTCACAACCATTTCTTCTGCTACAACCACACGTCGACACCATGAGGAGCCATTACCCTTGACCAATGGAATGCGCTTCCTCCCAATAAAGAGTGCACCATTTCCAAAACCAAGTCTACAACGATGTTCTCTTAGCCATTCCATACCGAGCATTGGCTCGAAGACCTGGTCAGACACTATAAACTGAGTGCTTACATCAAAACCACGCCAGAACTTTAACGGAACAACTACCTGACCAAGGACTCTTATCTCAGTACCATTGGCTGCCAAAAGAATGCGCGAACTAGGTTGCCATTCTAAACCTTCAACAAAGTCAGAGGGTACTATACTCACTTCTGACCCCGTGTCGATGAGGCAGTTTCTCGGCTGGCCGTTGATCGTAGCTCGAACGTATATGGCGTTGTCGGTGGCAACCGAGGATCGTTCTCGGGTTGTGTGATTCGTGACAACACCGTCTGCTGTACCGGATGTCGACGGACCAGGAGTCTCGTTATTGGCGTCTGAAGATCGACGTGGCTGGCGGCACTGACGAGCGATATGACCCTCTCGGCCACAGTTGAAGCAGGCCCGGTTCCGCCCACCGACTCCAGGAGCAGCAACGCGCGGTCGCGCAGTCAGGTTCGTAGTCGGAGACTGGCTTCGAAGCTCTTCCAGCTGCCGCTGGAATCGTTCCTCCATCTGCTGCTGCCACTTTCGCTGAGACGCGAAGAAGCCTTCCAGTTGCGTCTGTAGCTGATCACCAGTGTCCATCTCTTGCGTACCACGCACTCGGTTGGGTGGTTTGCGACGGTCATCAGAATCAGCCATCTGCTGATACGCTCCTAGACGCAGAGCCATTCTATAAGCCTCATCAATTGACTTTGGCTCCCTCTCCCGCACTTTGAGAGACAACTCGCGATCTCTGATAGCTTCCAGAAACGCGTCCCGAGCAACAATTTCTGTCGTCTCGCTTGAGGGTACTGGATATGCGAGTACCACCAGACGTCGAATATCGTGAAGCAGATCGCTCAGGCTTTCGTCTACCCGTTGTCGACGATAATATAGCTGTGCGCGAAATGTCTCTGCCTGCCCGTGGGAACCGTACCGCTGACGAAGTCGTTCGACAAGTTGTTCGTAGCTGACATTCTCTTTCGCACCGAAATCCCACAAAAGCTGTGTTGCAGCTTTGTCCAGAGCGCACCGAAGGAAGTCCACTTTATCGTCTTTCGTCCACCGATTGTGTCGGGCACACACTTCAAATTGTGCGAGGAAAGACTCCAAGGAACCGGTGCCGTCGAACTTTCCAGGCTTCATGGGAGTTTTTCTTTCACTCACCAGGCGGCTGACGTCTTCCAATACTTTTGAGTCCATGATGTTCCTGTCCGAAATCAGCACACTTTTACGCTCTTTCTTTGGCAAATCTTCAAAATCAATCTTCTCAACAAATCGACTGGACTCTACCTCGTAGTCGATAAAAGAGTCGGTTCTTCGTCTGGCGGTTGGCGAAGAAGTGATTGGCAAGCCAGCAGCACTTCCGTCCATCTCAGCACGAGGGAATTCACCTGTAGCAGAGCTCCACTTTGGAGTCGCAGAGAACGCCATCCTCCGGAATTTGCTTGCAGTTCCAATACGTTACGTGCTCCGGTAGCTGAAGTCTTTGCTGAGTTCTCGAGTTCCAACTTGTCAAAGTCCACCGAAATTCACCAAAACCGCTCTTCTTTGGACCAATTTGTCGATGTCCAGCGAATTTCACAAAATCCCACTTCGAGGTACCAATTTGTTACGGATCACCCCAGACTTCTAGGGTTCCTCCGCGACGAGGTTCAGGGTCAACTATTTACCCAGGACGACCCACCCTGAAACCTTGACAATGCCCGCTGGACCCGGCTCGGACGGTCTGTCCGAGTCTGCAACCGAAGAAAGAATTCAAGACGTTTTCTCCAGTTATCATCGGTTTTCTTCGACAAGCACAAAACTGAGCAGTTCACTTTCTCAGAATAAACAAGGTGTACAGCAATACCGTCATACCGTCAACAATATTAGCGATGGGGGTGTGTTCAAAGTGCGACTGTTCGAAGGGAGAGGGGGTACGCGAGGACTGACGAGGATGCGGACAGAGGAAGCACGTCCGCCGACGAGGATGCGGACGGAGGAAGCACGTCCGCCGAAGCTGTTGCGGACCGACGAGGATGCAGACGGGGGAAGCACGTCCGCCGACGAGGATGCGGACGGAGGAAGCACGTCCGCCGAAGCTGTTGCGGACCGACGAGGATGCGGACGGAGGAAGCACGTCCGCCGACGAGGATGCGGACGTAGGAAGCACGTCCGCCGAAGCTGCTCCTTGCAATCGTCTGTAGAGAGACGCCGAACCTCTAGACCGATGCTTCGCTCAAGGCCGAGTTTCAAAGTCTAACACCCTCCACAAGTGAATCTTTGCCCGGGTCTGCGTTCTACCGCTACTCGAACCTGATTTCGACTGCACCCAAACAGACGTGCAAGCCTCCTTATATACCAAGCAAGCGAAGCGATGCAAGCCGAGCGAAGCGATGCAAGCCGAGCGAAGCGATGCAAGCCGAGCGAAGCGATGCAAGCCGAGCGAAGCGATGCAAGCGAAGCGATGCAAGCCAAGCGATGCAAGCCAAGCGATGCAAGCCAAGCGATGCAAGCCAAGCGATGCAAGCGAAGCGATGCAAGCGAAGCGATGGAAGCCAAGCGATGCAAGCGAAGCAATGCAAGCGAAGCGATGCAAGCGAAGCAATGCAAGCGAAGCGATGCAAGCCAAGCGATGCAAGCCAAGCGATGCAAGCCAAGCGATGCAAGCGAAGCAATGCAAGCGAAGCGATGCAAGCCAAGCAAAGCGATGCAAGCCAAGCGATGCAAGCCAAGCGAAACAGCTATTAATAGCAAACAATAAAATAAATAAAATAAAAATAAAACTATCTCTAGCGTCAACCAAAAACCGCTACAGTGTTATTGACAGACAAAATGTGTATGAAATTCAAACACTTCATGAGCAAGGACTGCAAGGTCTTGAAGCCAAAGGTACAATAACTGTTATTCTGATAAACAGTAAGAAAATACACTGGAAACAGAGACTAGTGGATGAGAAGGATCCAAGTGGCTGAGGGAATAATTATAGCCTGAAGGGAAAGAAGAAAGTAGGAACAATTGAGAATTGAATTGCGAGTGAAGAAAATATGCCATTGATGAAATTATTGATGAACGCAGATCGAATCATTGAGAAGAACCAATGGCCCGACATCTTTGGATTTGACCCCGATGATCAAAAACGTCAATCGACTCAATAAAAGCGATAGGCCTGTAAACTCTTTTTTCTGTTCTATTTTTTAATTTGGCTGTCGTGTGTAGGCCTAAATTTGAATTACCTCTAAACCTGTAATAAATGATTTTAAAATTCTTACTTCTGGAAAAAAAGTGGCAAAAAACCTTAGGCGGTTACCTTTTGGTCCACCCCGTGTAGCCTATGCAGCGCCCGTTTAATACTTATAACCGGCACACCGTCTCAAAGACGATTTTACTACTGTCCTTGTCTTCGAAGTTTTGAAGTTTATAAGGTTTAAAGTTGAAGATGGCAATGAAGAATTGTTTATATTGGTATTCAGTCAATGTTTCCAACAGTGTTGAAGTAAGATCTTTATCGCGACGTGTTGAAGCACCATCAAATATAGTTTGAACAGAAGGTTACCAGACGTTGTATAGTCTATGGTAGCCTTTTGAAGAGTGTAGGTGGCTACACGAGTTGGAGTGCTATGACTAGGAGACACTTGAGCAGCAATAGACCAAATTGCAGGCATACATAGCACATACACGCATACATACAATTCATTTGGCTTGACACCCATCAGCAGCTGGTAAAGCTAGATATGGCAGCCATTGCGGATGCCTTTCCTGATTTTTTTCTCAACCCAGGTCCGTGACCTTGGTGTTACTCTGGACCAAGAGCTCACTTGTGCTCAGGGGCTTCTATCCCCCCCTAAGCAGCCGGGCTCAATCCATCTTCTTCCCCCCTCTTTCTGGGCCCGACAATATGTTATCTAGCCCATTCCTCTGGGGAATGAAGGTCTCTGAGATGGGCAAGGTTTGTGGAGGGATGCACCCTCCCCATAAGAATTTTTCCTATTTCCGCATTGCAATTTCAGCACTTTATTTATTTAAGAAATTTCAGAAATTTTGTATAGCGCCTCTTCACGCTCTTTAAGCTGTCATTTTCACAAAAGCCTATATTTCAGTGAAGGGATTGCTGAAAAGAGTGGTCTAGGACTTAATATATAGGCTTATGCTTACAATGATAATTTTTGGGGAGCTTCCACATTGTAATGTAGCTGATAAAAGAGCGGTTTGAGATTTCGATAAATATATTAATAATTACAATGATTTCTTTATTTTATCAAGTTCAGCAACTCAGTTCTGCTGGTAATGGATAATAATGACAATGAATAATTGCTGATAAATAAACTTAGGCCTATAGCGGCTTACCTATACCCTATTTGTTGCAATTAAGTCAATGTATTGCCCAAGACGGTCTGAATTGCTGACCAAGATACAATTTGCATAAATTGTTACAAATGGTACACAAACCAAACAGGAACTAAAAAAATGCCAAAATTGGGTAGCCATGTGCTTAGCGCTCCTGATCAGAGTGCACTGCGATAGGCGTTACATAAATTTATGGATAGAATACAATGCAATATACAATGAAAATACAATGTAGGCTTACGTAATAATGATGCTGTTTACTAAGTGTTCAAGGAAACAAAACATTTTGAAATGTGAGTCTCAAATTTGAAACATAACACTGGAGAGAAGCCATTTAGTTGCAAACATAGTATTTGCACAAGCATAATATTAAATCAAATCCATTATAATAATTTTGATTGTGTCATTTATTAAAATAGCAAATAATAGGCCTACTATTATAATCACATAGTCGTAATCTTTATCATGGTATATTATAACAGTTCATGTGATGCAAAAATAATATAGTATAGCTAAAAAGTATTACCATTCTGTCAAAATGTTCTATGGCGGAAAGTAATTTCTGGGGAACTTCCATAGAGGTGCCTAGATTGAGCACTGCCTTCCATGACCGGTTTTCTCACGCGTCAGTGTTTAGTTAAAGAAATATACCCGTAAATCAAACTTTTTCAGTAAACAAAACAAACAATTTTGTAGGCTCACACGAAAAGTGCGCATGTCGTAGGCATAGGCGTAAAAGATGGGGTCTAGAGGCAAAAGCCCCCCAAATTTTGGGCAAGTCTGTTTTTCTGGCAATGAAACCAGAAAAAATGGGAAATTGCGGCAAATTTCTGAAGATTTCGGCCGGATGAGTAAAAAAAGGTTGTCAGAAATTTCGGGCAAAAGTTTCAGTTCCCCCCCCCCCCACTTCTGAAATGTCCCCTACGCCTATGGCCGTGTGACTTTAGCTGAAGACTCTGACGTTGTAACACGTAACAAGGGTATTAAAAATTGAAAATTAAAAAATTTCGCTTCCCCCCTGTTTTTCACAGGGCGGAAGCTGCGCCCGCCATGTATAGGGATAGAAGCCCCTGCTTGTGCTTCACACATTGATTCAGCCGTATGCTACCTGTTATTATCAACTGCGTCAACTACGCACTGTTGCTCGCTCGCTTACTCTCACTGCTGCTGCAACCCTTGTCCATTCTTTCGTTACCACCAGACTTGATTACTGCTGCTCTCTCCATGCTGGCCTACCAATTGCCCGTCTGAGTTGTCTTGATCATGTATTACGCTCTGCAGCCCGCATTATTGGCCGCATACCAAAATTCAGCGACATCTCCAGCTATATGCGTGAATTTCTCCACTGGCTCCCATTCAAGCAGCAAATTGAGTATAAGATTTCTACTCCAACCTGGCGCTGCATGCTAGGCCTTGCTCCTGCCTACCTTTGTGAGCTCTGTAGCCTTATTCTTAGTGCTCGCCATTTCCGCTCCCTTCTTTCTACTGAACAAAGTCTGCTCTCAATCAATGTTGCTCGTACTTCCACTATGCAGTACCGTGCTTTCTCGGTTGTAGGATCCTCAACCTGGAATGGTCTTCCAATGACACTCCGCTCCCTTTCTAAAAATCTATCTCAGACTTTCTCTCTCATCTTAAGACAGCATTGTTTGGCCGCTCTGAGGTTGAGAGCGAATCTGAGTAGCCAGCTTGAAGAGACGCAATATAATTGCATATAATGAATGAATGAATGTATGCATAGTTGTAGGCTATACGCTTACAAAAAGGCCTGTGTGATACATAGACATTGCAATACATTGCAGAAACCAATAATTATGCATGTTTTGTTTTAGTAAAGTGAGAAGGCTGCTGGTGACGATTTGCATTGTCATAGCAGTTTCAATTCCGTCATACTTCATCAAACTAAAGCAACAGCAACTGGGTTTGCTGATTAGAGAGACCGTTCCACTCAATCTAAAGGATTATGACTACTGCAAGAATCTGTACAAACCTTCGCAGTTTGAGATTCGTTACAGACACACGTATTGGCAAGTGCATCAAGATGGCAAGGAAGAGATTGTTGTCTATTCTGCTTTCTACGATGACAGACCAATAGTTGGAGTTCTTCCATGGATACGAATACTTGGAGTTCGTCGATTATCTGATCATCCTCTTTGGTGCTATGTGTGGTATTCGCAAGTGCTAACGCCATTCGTCACACAGGTTGAAATCATTGCGACGGGTGCAAACCAGAGAGTGAAAGGTGGCAACATATATAGTCAGAATCTCTTCTCTTGTCAACTCAACAACTCAAACTTCATTCCAACGCATGTTTCAATTGCAAACAGACTTTGTGCGAATTCTACAATATATCTCGAAATAATAGTTAACCCAAAAGCTTCGACGGAACCATTCCATAATTTTGCTGCTTGTTTGGAAGTAAACTTTGGATATTTTCCTCCTGAAATCATAGTGGAATGGATGGAAGCTTATTCGATGTTTGGAGTAACACAGGTCAACGTTTACAACGGTTCAATGGATAGCAGATTGGATCGAGTATTTGACTATTATCGAAAAACAGGACTACTTGAACTTCGTCAAATGCCTCCCGCAGTCGAAGATTATGGTTATAATGGAGTTAGGCTGAGTAGTCCGGCTTCTTTGAATGACTGTATGATGCGTAATATGTATTCTCATCGTTTCATTGTTGTAGTCGACTTTGATGAAATCATTGTTCCAAGAATTCACAATAGTTATCTGGATATGATTCAATACATTGACCGTTCAGAAAATCGGACAGAATCCCATCACACGTATTCATTCAGAAATGCTTATTTCTTCAAGTACTTTCCAGAAGACGAGTCTCAACCGAAATTCTTACAAAGCTTACGTCTAAGACATCGTGCTCAACCTTCTGATTATCTATTCGGAACAAAGTCATTCGTTGATCCACGTCGATGCAAATCTGTCTTCAATCACTATTGTTTGATTCGATTTCCGAATTCTGGTTCTTTTAATGTTGATGTGAATACATCAGTTGCTCTTAGTCACCACTATCGATCCAGTTGTCCATTCGACAAAGTCAAGTGTGACAATTACGACAAGGAAAAAAATGTGGACGATATGATGTTAAAGTATAAAGACAAACTTTTGAATCAAGTCTCTGCGGTGCTAAACGCGACAGGATTCACAAAAATTATTGTGTGAGCAGAAATTTTTTGTGGAATTTGTAGATTATGACTAGCATTACATAAAGCTGTATATTGGCTGTGTGTACTTTACTGATATCGATTGCATCTTTCTATTATTATGACCTATGTTAGAGTCAATGGATGTTCATCAAGTTATCCAAGCGCTGAATTGTGAGATTTATTGTTTTTAGCGGCTCAACACCATTGTGGAGAGGAAAGCAAACTGTGCTATAATAGTTTTGCAATGATGAACATTGCGGTAATTTTGGATATATACTGATCACTGATGCGACTAAGTGAAAATCCTTTGCAACATTTTTCCGAGGTCGTCTGTCTGCAGAACTTCGTTTCGATCCATCTGCGGAAAGAATTCAAACCCAGACTTTTCCTCGACAAACTTCAGGGTCGTAAGGAACCTTTCCAGCCGGAGAAATCCATCCAAACCGTTTGCACTCGTTTCCAGATCTCTGGACGAATTAGGAACAACGAAAGTCAACAGTAAAGAATTTCGTTGATCAGCGGAAATTCTTTGATGATCTCGAATGCCCTCTGCCAATAGGATTTTGAAGAGATGCGTTGGAACAACGACCCGTGAATCTCCAATCAGCTGAAGACAAAAGACAAAAGGACATTAAGAATTGCGTTGAAATTGAAAGAAGATGAATAAGACAAACTGCATGTGTTGATCAAAACGCGGACCTTCGTCGTATTGTTTGTCCATGAAACGCAAAAAATATTTCATAGTAATTGCAGTGGTGTGTAGGCCTACATTTATGGTTTCCAAAGAACATGATCTCAAAATGCACAGAATTAATTTAGTTAAACATTTCAAAATTACATATAGCCTATTTCAAGGGTTGAACCCGATTTTCCCTCCCTCTAAATATGTCTATGAGTAATTGTGATCATTCGCAGCGTCAACCATCCTATAGGCCTATCGGTATTGCTAGCGATAGATCATGATATTATATCCAACAACAACAACAACAACAACAACAACAAGACCAACGTCGTAACCTAAATAACACGCAACCACTACAAGCACCACTACCGCACCAACACCACTAGCATTACCACACACTAACACCTCTACATACACCACGACGACACCTCTACCAACACCATTGCTGACACCACAGCCAACGCTACCACCATAATTTATTATTATAATCATCCATTCTGCCTTTGGCTTGACAGTGCAGTGAATTACGAGTTTCAATTTATTGTCCTATGAATATTAGCCAAAATTAATGTAGTGTGTGTTTGCTTCAATAAATCAACCAATCAATCAACCAATCGTATCAATCAATTAATTAATCAATCAAATAATCAATCAATACCTCGTATCTAACGAAGACCCGTCCGTCATTGGATTCACTTGGAAGTATGAGAGGTCCGGAAATGACTCGCACTTCGTCGTAGTGGTCCGTGAGGCGCCTCGCAAGTCGTTCCAGATGGTTCCACGGTCCGGAGTTGATGATCCTGTCCTGAGGCAAGACGTTGGACAGGAGAAACGTTTCGTCCATCGATTCCTAAGTTTCACACAATCGAACTATAGAGGCCAATAATTGGTTGAGTTGCGACAGAATTCTTGAGTATTGGCGGAAAAACGAATCAAATTAAGAGAAATCAGCGAAGGTTTGAAGCATATAGTTCATCGTATAATATAGGCCTAACAATAGGCTAACATGCATTGCATGCATTAGCAGCATGAACTAACAAAAGACAGCGTCACGTCGCACTGGCCTTCATAAAAATTATTATTGAATGGAAATAGCACGTGACACTACGTAATACTACAGTGAAACAAGCGTGATTTATATAGTCAGCCTGACCTGGTCATATTTGTTATTCGCTGCGGCGGCCATGTGTCCGCGGGACAGGGAGCCAGCGTTGTTACGGTAGTCGTTGTTGCTGGCCCTGGCCTTGACTCTGACGGAAAGGTCTGGAAGGTATCGACTGTGGCGTCTGTTCGCCGGACCTTCCACAAAGATGAGCAGACAAATTAGGCCTATAACTATTATTATCATTATTATTATTATTATTATTATTATTATTATTATTATTATTATTATTATTATTATTATTATTATTATTATTATTATTATTATTATTATTATTATTATTATTATAACTATTATTATTATTATTATTATTATTATTATAATCATTATTATTATTATTATTATTATTATTATTATTATTATTATTATTATTATTATTATTATTATTATTAGTTATTAGTATAACATTATTATTATTATTATTATTATAACTATTATTATTATTATTATTATTATTATTATTATTATTATTATAACTATTATTATTATTATTATTATTATTATTATTATTATTATTATTATTATTATTATTATTATTATTATTATTATGTGAATTCAAAGCATTTAATAGCCTACATTCCCTCTGCCTCAACTCAAAATAACTTAAAACACAGAGAATAGTTAACAATAATAGTAATAGACTAATAGAACGAATAAATGAACGAATTAATTGATTGATTGATTAATTGATTAATCAATTAGCTAATTAATTAATTAACTGACAAAGAAGATGGAACAAATTGAAAAGCGATAAATACAAAGACCCAAAACTTGGTTCTATATACCTGTAAGACATTCGTAGGTGAGGCACTCAGCCACCCATACGGGTATTTTCATGTTGTCGTCATAGCAGACGACATAGTTCCGACGATTCGTCACCTTTTCAGTCCTCCTTGGCTGTCCGTATTTCCAGAATCCCTCTCCGCTTCTCCGCACATCCTCCTCCCTGGAAAAGGTCGAAGGAGATGCCTGCAGGGAATTGACTTCATCCTCAGCAGAACCCTTCGCCGGATAATCCACCCAGTTCTCCGCATGGTCTGTGGTGTCTGATTGCTCGGATTCCACAGGATTCTTGAGCGGGTGATCTCGGTCGGGAAATTGTTTCAACAGAGGAAGAATTGAGGTGCTGAAGACTCTTCTTTTCTCAGAAGATACTCCACGATCGTAGCTTTGGTTTGTTGTCCTCTGGTGATTGGTGGACAGTCGAATGTCGCTGTTGGAACAGCCGCTGCTTCCCACTGCGACTGCCAGCCTCTCGTTCAAACGGTGAGGTAAAACGTCTGTAAGACATTTGCCTGAAGAAAGGGAAAACATTGTGTTCTTGTATTGTGTTGTCTTGTGCTGGGTTGTAGGCCTATATTATATTGTTTTTGTATTGCATTGTATTGTAGGCCTATTGCAGTGTATTGTTTTGTACTGTGTCACAGTGTCATGTTGTAGGACCTATTGTATTGTGTTATACTATACCGGTGTGCGACCATTTATAAGGCGCTCACTCAGGATCCCTTCTCGGCGGTTTGAGGTGGATTCGAACCCGCAACCTTCCATCTTCAATGCACAAAACATACCCCGAAACCATCTCCCCACAAAAAATATATGGAATAGAATAATAGTAAGTAAGGTTTCAGTTTGTGACGTTTATTTACCGGTGCCTGCATAACGATACGTGTCAAAGAGGATAACAATAATCATGCGCAAGGAGCATATTATTCTATTTCTATGGCAGAGTTCAACTGATCGCGTTTATTCTATTTTAGGCTACGATGTTTTACAACGATAGTAGGCTACGAAATCAAGATTCCTGGTGTCAAAAATAATGGTCTCTTTATACAGGGTCCAAGACAACCAGAAACCCCATGCATAGGATGGCATAGGTGATAGTACTGCATGCTGCATGGTGGAAGGATATCTTCTTATGTACGATCAGCGGAGTCGGGTATTCTCCTCTCCCCCGTCTTGGTCACATTGCTGAGGTCAAGTATTTGCATTTTATTGAATAATTTATCACCTGATAATAATTACACCGGTGTAACAGCCCGACAGCAGCTGCTGCTAACAACTTACCCCGGGCTTATTGGCTGCGGACAGCTAGCCAGTCGATTTACTTGCATTGTTATAAATACCGGTATTGTGTACCGTATAATTATAATGTATGCGCCGATAGCCACACGGCGTTTTATATTATGTGCAGACGATGAGCCTTTGGTTATGTATGGCAGAGGTTCTCAACCGGTGTGTCGCGACACACTGGTGTGTCGCGACTTGACCGGCGGTGTGTCGCGTAAAAGTGGTGTGTCGCTGGTGTGTCGCGAAGAATTGGTGTGTCGCGAATTAATAATAATGATAATAAATTATCTTCGTTTCTTTTCCAAACTGACACAACGCAGTAGGCCCATCATTACATGAAATAATCCTAAATAATATCAGTCTATACTAAATTCTCACAGCACACGACCGTTGTTCTTGCATTACACACTGACTTACTTTACCTATAGGCCTAGGTAGCCTAATGTAGAAGTTTAGCTGATGACTGCAATGAGAATTTGTTGCGCTCTATTTATCTATTTATTTTACCGCGGTCTGGGGTAGTTACTAGTTATGACGTTTATCTTCAACGGATATGACGTAGGCCTAAACACGTTTGCGATCGCATCTGTTATAAACCTTTTACCCGAGCAATCATCAGGAACTCAGTTCTGGACAAAGACGTACAAGGAAGAACATTACAAATCACTTGCAAGTAAAACTATCAAGGAGCTGGTTTCCTTTCATAGCTCCTACTTATCTGAACAGGGCTTTTCTCAGATAATCAACATAAAGAACAAGAACCCGAACAAACTAATCGGAGGTGTCCTCTCAGTCTCAGCCTGCTTACGAATAATATTGCACTTACAAAAACTGGAACCGCGTTTTACTATGATCCAAAGAAAAATCCAAGAACAAAGATCCCATTAACTGTTAGGACTAGCCTACATTCACTACAAGGTCTTAGTAATTAGGTGACTAAATTCACGTCGAGTTGTAGAAACGACTATAAATTGGTATTACAAGAATTATTTAGAATTTTATAATCATAAAAATTGGAAAGAAATTTAATATAGGCCTAGGAATAATTATTTTCTTTTATTAAAAATGTCAGCAGTTTAGCATTTTAATTTAGAAGGATAAATAAGTTTTAGAGCAAATTTGAAATAAATAGACATGTTTCACTTTGACACTTTTTATATTTTTACGACATTTTACATATGACGATTGAATGGTGTGTCGCCAAATTTGATAGCACGTTTTAGTGTGTCGCGGGACGAAAAAGGTTGAGAACCTCTGATGTATGGTACATCGAAAGGTCTCTTATCAAGTTGGCAAATACGCAGGCATCCGGTGCGTGATTCAGTTGAGAAAGGAGACACCTGTGGATCTTTATTGGCCTTTGACTGATTCGAGTGATGAGAGTAGGGGAGGGAGGGTCGACTACAGGTAGACTGGTAGAGGTAGAGGAAGTGTGTGGTACATCTGATCGTAAATCGTAATCGTTTGCAAACTCCAAATGTCGTAAACACTACTGAAACCCAAGCGCAGGGCATTCGCTTATTTACGAGCGTTGAGTTGTGACAGATAATTAGACAGAGAGATAGAGACAGACAGAGGGAATATAGAAATGCGAGTCACAGAAAGACAGATTATTTAATGAGCTTGATTAGCATCCAGGAAAGTCCCACATGCGATTCTTTCTTTGCACACAACGCCTAACCAAACGAATCCTGATCTTAACCGACCCTCACTACACATAACCTGATCCTAAACGACACTCACGACACCTATCCTGATCCTAAACGACACTCACGACACCTACCCTGATCCTAAACGACACTCACGACACCTACCCTGATCCTAAACGACACTCACGACACCTACCCTGATCCTAAACGACATGTAGCGACGGGTCTACTCGCCAGGTGGCCACCTATTCTTGATCCTAGTTCTTGCTTTTCAGGGATTTCGAACAAGGCCACCTGCGAGGGCGCTAACTGTTGGGCGGGAGTGTACTTCTTCCAGTTGTCGGACGGGGCAAACCTTGCCTCAGGTTCCCGAGATGGATATGGATCCTCAGGGGCCCGGCCCCTCGCCTTGGTTCCCTCTTCCGGGGAGAATTGGGCCCTTGGACCAAATACAGTACCAGGATCGACAGGAGTGGCGGCTGGACATAGTCCCACGGTCGTTTGGTCGGCGACGACAGCCCCTCGAGATGGCTCATCTGGGTTCAGTTCCCACCCAACAGGTTTTTGGGACCCAACTCCCCTCGAAAGGAATTCAGTTAGACTACTTAACTCATTCTTTAGTTCTCCTATTCCCTCCTGATTGTTCACTAAGGTAGAGACCAAGTCCTCGAAGTATTTCTGGCGCTCCATAATTTCTGTTAGGCAGCTAGACCATTTCTCTAACTTCTCCTCTTGCTCTTTAAATCTATCAGCAAAATCCCCATTTAATTCTACCGACTGAGTTGAGTGGGAGCCCTCTTGTTCCCCTTCTCCTGTTTCCTTCTCTCCAACCTCCTCTGTCTCTGACAATCCACTTTCTGACATGGTATTTGGTGAATAGCAATGCAATAACTTCTTCTAGTTATTTTCTTAATTTATTAATTGTAATTAGCATGTAACACAAAAAGGAGTGTCATGTACATCGGTAAATGCAACCTATCAATGCCTAATGAACCACTGAAATTTAGTTTGTTATTTTGATAGCGGAAAGATCTCCTCGGGATCTTTTAACAGTATTTACCGCCCTAATATTTGTACAGACTACTTTGCGTTTAAGTTCTGAGTAACAGTTTATTATTTATTAATTACCGAATGGGTTATTCGCACGAGGTGTAATTTTAGAGAGGCCTAGTATTTCTATTAAATTATCACAACAATTTTTATGATAGCCAGATTAATATAATGTGTTTTCACTTCCCTGTCAATCCAGAAATATTTATATATCGAAACGGCCAGCTTGCGGTAAACAGATACTTTGCGATGTTTCAATTCAACCCACGACAGTCCAGAATATCGATCAATGTATATAAGAAACTCAGGAGGTAACACACAGCAACACAAATGAAACCCGCTTCCAACTTAATCGCGGAAGAACAGATATAATAATTATTTGCACACAAAGTGCGAATCTTTCACTAAGAAAATTACACGTCCTTCACTCTCAACGATTTTCCTTCAACTCACTATGCACCGGCGCCACCCGGCCCACGTGACAAGCGGGAAGCCTCGTGATTGGCTAAGAGAACCACAGCTCACCTCACGCCACATCTGCAGTGCAGTTTTTAATGCGCAATATCTATACATGGATATGACGTAACCGCTAATAGGCTAAATATAGAACTTCGAGTGCGAACCAAAATTAAGCAGGAATAAAATATATATTGCAACGATCCACGATCGTTTCACTCTCCCCCCCTAAATCTAATTTTTCAGAACTGAAAATTTGCTGTAACACGGAAATTAATAAACATTGCAACATTAATTACAACTGAACTCTTAACTACCAAATAACGGAACATTTACAATTCGGATCTACTTTATAAAATCGTTAATTGGCGACCCAAGGCACAAACCAATTTTGGACAACCGTACCTCGGTTTGTTCACAACAAGGTTGGCCAGAACCAGGTAGCTTTCCGTATGGTAAACAGGGTGGCAACGATTATTTCTACTTGCCACCAATCTTTTCCCGTAGGGTCCAACAGGTCTGTTAGGGAAACCAAAAATACCTCCAAAAGAACTATCCCCTCAAGAGCTAAAAATCTGTGGGAGGTTTCAACGGCCAAGGACCAACTCCGAAAGCTCCAGAGGTTATCCCCTTTCCAAGGCTGTAGACTGATCCCCGCCCTCGCAGCATAAACCGAGTCAGGAGTGACACACAGTGCTATATCATCAATTGTACAGAGTCACTTACAAGAGAAAGTCCTCTAATCTCAAAATCATGCTCTGACACATATACCAACAAATCACTTAGAACAATGCAGTAAGGGCGCTACACAAAGTTTCAAACACACAAAGAAAAACACCAAAAGGGGGTTTAACCTACGCACACCACCTTACTCTACCTTACTCCCTATACCTGGCGGGACGTACGATTTCCCTTCGGGGTCTCTCGGCGGAGCTGGGCCATCCTTCCTCCAAAGGGTCGGCGACAGCTAGCCTCTCTATTAGGGTGCCAATGAAAAACAAAGTTTGAGTTTTTTTCGGTCTCACCCCTAAGTTTTGTTCATTTAGCCATAAAGCTGAAACATACAAAGTTTTGAAGCAATCAGGTAACATTTAGGGGATGCACAACACCTCTGAAGTTTAAAAAATCTACAATAATTATTTTTATGGAATCTCATAGGCCGCTATGTATAGCAGAATGCTGTGCATTGTGCACGATACACATGCAGAGTTCCTCGTCTCTTCAGTGTTTAATAAATATTATTGGTTGCCCAGTCTTTGACTGAGCAAACTTATTTTGGGTGCTTGAAAGTGCTGGTGATGGCTCAGCCCCTGGAGCAGATATTGTTTTGCTCCTTCTGGTTTGTGTTGGCGGACTTGAACATCTGTTTCAATGTGACGCCCGTTCAGCTGTTTTTTTTACCACCTTCATCTCTTGTGCCCTGCACTCTGCTGTGATTTTATGATTTACTGGGGTTCCAAAAACCTGAGTCTTGCAAAAGGAAATCTTGTAGGATATCCATGAAAGTAAAAAATATCTTTGTGTTTCGTGACACAAAAACCAGACAGCTATTTTTCAGAGATACAATTCTTGTCAATTGTCACTCGAACCGGAGAATCTTCTTCACCCAACTTACTAGGGGCTGTAGCCATATCGCCTTTTTTCATACCAGAAAGTTCAGGATAAAAAAGGCAAGACCAAGAAGTGATTCACTCAAGTGCCACAAATGGCGCTTGAAAGTTTTTAAGGCTTCATCAGCAACGGACTTGTTTGAACAACGGTAGACTACAAGATCATTCAACGAAATGATGTAAGTGGTTTCATAGAGCAGAAGTTTCTGCTGTGCATGTGTGCCATGCTTTGAAATAATTTTAGTCTAACAACAAACATGTTAAACGTTTAAGCCCAGTCAGTTCAGAAGCTGTCAAACGAAACTGTGAGCGAAACATATAAATTTTAAGATTGTCTAAAAAATCTCCTATCCATCGTGCCCTGTGTGTTGATACGGATGCCTGCATTGCTGGGAAAAGGTATATAAATTTCCTACGGATGCCTGCATTGCTGGGAAAAGGTATACAAATTTACTACAAGCAACGGCGACAAATGCTACAACTCCTTAGAGTTATCTCTTGGACTGATACTGTTGCAGCTATTGACCAAAAATACCATGAAGTTGTCTTTCAGCAGTTTGAGTTCATAGGATGAAAATAATGTCAATGTGAATCATTGCAGCAGAAAACGTTTCAAAGAGACTGACATTTGGACCACTAGAACATGTCCTAAGCGTATAAAATACATTTGCGACAATTGGTTTGTGTACATGATACATGCCTGCATGCCACGTTAATGAGCTGCTTGTGAAGTTATTGCTGCAGTATATGTGACACAAGCTCCCGCTTTGTTGTCTGTGCTACTGGCATTCGTGTCATCGCACATCAGCTGGACACGTTCATTGAGTTTCCATTTATCATTCATTTGAAAGACTGCTACAGTCTGCAGTGCCTCATCAGAACAAATGCATAACTGTGGGACCCTGATAAGCTTCATCTCACCTTTTCCATTGTAGCACTTTGATTGCTATAGCCGATCAACGGTGTTTTGTATCTGATAGAGCAGGCAATATCTTACCATCCCAGTGTATCATCAGAGGACCAGGGATACCATCAAAGGAAGATGATTCCTTTATTGAAGTAGTAGATGCATGATGCTGCATTCGTGCCAAACCTACGGATTCCTTGTTAAGAATTAATCCCGATGGCCCAGAGATGAGGTCATAGCTGCCAGGATAAATATTGCATTAAATTTTCTGTCCAATACCTATGTTCTATCCAGTGCTGATACTACAATGTCATCAGGATTAATTCTATGTACTTTTGGCTTTGTTGTCGTCCTTTCTTTCACCACAGGAATTTTTACATCTCTGTCTTCATCTTCAGCTGTACTGCTTCCATCACAGTCTGTATTGTTATCTGGATTTTCAATAGAACTGTCACCTAATGATAGGTCTATCTTACTTCCTTGTTCTGTTTTTCCTTCTGTTTGTGGTGACCTTCTCTTACAACGACGGTCTTCATCCCTCGCAACCTTAAAGTCAACGGGTCCCGGACTTCAACGTCTTACTTTCTCTCTCTGTGCTAGTGATGTTATTACATAAACACTTAATATAAAACATATATATGATATAGAATTGATATAAAGCACAGATATAACCAGAAATGATGGTAATCCACAGAGTTAATAATTTTCAATATAGAGACAGACCAATATGTCAGAAATTAACTAGCATTACGGCACATACAACTATATAAAACTTCAGGAGCATTGTGCAGCCTCTAAATGTTCATGTATTTTGTTCATTTTTCTCCTGAATATCTTCCATATATAAAGGAACATTTTCAAACGGTGAGACCTCAGAAAATCAAAACTTTATTTTTTCCTGTGTATTTCATTGGCACCCTACTCTCTATGTCCCCCGGTCCTATAGGGTCAGGCACGGGCCTCACGTCCCAATCCTTAGGTGGCTGCTCGTTAAATAGCTTCAGCTTATCCACGTAAACCAGTTGAGGCTGGGAACGCACGGGTTTCTGTATCTTGTACAGGACGGGGCTCAGCTGCTCCACTACTTTGTAGGGGCCAGTGTACAGTTTGTTCCACTTGTCCTTGATCCCGGGGCGCCTCCGTGGGTAAAAGTACCAAACCCAGGTGCCTATTGGGAACTTGGCCGCCTTCACCCTCATATCATAACGAAAGTTCCGAGTGGTGGCCTGCCGCTTCATACAACTCCGGGCCAGCTCAAAATCCTTCTGTATAGTTTCGACTTGGTTTTGGACGAAATCATCGGTACTTGACAGAACATTGGTAACACGAACATCGCCTAACACCAGATCGATTGGTAGACAGAGTTCTCGTGACAGAAAGAGCCGGTTCGGGGTGAAACCGGTACTCTCATTTTCACTGGCTCTGTAGGCGGCCAGGACGTAGGGTAGGTGCACGTCCCAATCCCGTTGGTTCTGGGCTACCACCTTCCCTAGCATAGTGTTCAGAGTCCGATGAAATCTTACCACGGTTCCGTTAGTGCTCGGCTTGTATGGTGTTGTGCGGATTTTATCAATCTGCAGTCGTTGGCATATATCCTTGAACAAGGCCGCCTCGAAACAAGGGCCTTGGTCCGTCAAAATCTGTCTCGGACATCCAAACCGACTGAAAACCTGTTCGACCAGAACCCGGGCGACCGTGGCGGCTTCTTGGTTCCTAATCGGGTGTGCCTCTGCCCATCGTGTAAAATGATCCACGGCTGTTAATATGTACCTATAGCCTCGGCTGGAAGGGGGGTGTGGTCCCGTAATGTCCACCCCTAAACACTCCATCGGTGCGCCTACTGTCATCAACTGTAGCTTTCCTTGTTTGGGTGGTTTTCCCCGAATGTACTGAGCGCAAGGCACACAGCGTCGTAGTTCGGAATTTACGTCTTCTCTCCACCCCGGCCAGTATGCCCTCTTCTGAAGCTGTGAGAGTGTTCGCCGAATCCCCATGTGTCCGCCGGTTATTCCCTCGTGAGCCAATTTTACAATGGTGGTACGTCGCCCTGGCGGCGGGATCAGCTGGTGATTTTTTACCCTGCTATCCTCTGGGTCGACCCAGTTTCTGATCAGCAAACCGTCCTTGACCTCTAGTTGTGGCCACTGGGCGGCCAGCACTTTCACGGTTCCACTTTGGCTCCGCAGCTCATCATACGACGGTGGTTCGTCCGATACTACCTTCTTCCGGAAGATCCAACCGAGATCAGCGTCTGCTCGTTGCTCCTCCCCGATGGTCGTTCTATTCCAGTCCGACGGTAACTCCGGTGGTTCGGTGGCACCTCTCTGTAATTCCCTCACGAGTTGAGCTCGGTGGGGAAGACGGGACATCGCATCGGCGTTACCATGAGCGGTTCCAGCACGGTGCTGGATGTCGAATGTAAATTCCTCCGTTATAGCCAGCCACCGAGCCTGTTGGCCGATAGGGAGCGGGGTACGTCTCAGCCATTGTAAGGCCGAGTGGTCTGTCCGAAGCAGGAACCGCCGCCCTAGCAAATACTGTCGGTAAGTTTTCAAAAAATGGACGATCGCCAGCAGTTCTCTCTTGGTGACATCGTAGTTTTGCTCGGCCATGGAGCAAAGTCGACTTCCATAGCAGACGACCCGTTCCTGACCTCCCTGGACCTGGGAGAGTACGGCTCCTATAGCATCTCCAGATGCGTCGGTATCCAGGATATATAGGTCGGTGTCATTCGGCAGGGCCAAGATCGGAGTCGCAGTCAACAGTTGTTTCAGGTCCATGAAAGCAATTTCGCAGGCTTCCGACCACAGGAAACGGCACCCTTTTCGAGTCAACGCATGTAGCGGCTTTGCCACCTTCGAGAATTCAGGAACGAATTTCCTATAGTACGAACATAACCCGAGGAAGGCACGGACATCCCGTAGTTTCTCCGGCGTCGGCCATGATAACACCGCTTCAGTCTTCTCTGGGTTAGTCTCGATCCCCTTTTCGCTCACTACATGACCTAGGAATAATACCTGGCGCTGCAGTAGATGGCATTTGGAGGGTTTCAGTTTCAACCCTACAGCCGCCAACCGCTCCAGTACTTGAGTTAAACGGTTGAGGTGGGTCTCCAGATCTTCCGCAAAAACGATGATGTCATCGAGGTAGATAAGACATACCTCAAAATTTAGTCCGGCCATGACCAAATTCATCATTCGTGAGAAAGTCGCAGGCGAGTTACATAGGCCAAATGGTAAGACGCGGAATTGAAAACTTCCCCGCCTGGTGACGAAAGCTGTTTTAGGCCGATCTTTAGGATGAACGGCTACTTGGTGGTATCCTGCTCGTAGATCAAAAGTGCTGAACCACTTATATATATATATATATAATATATATAATCATGTATGCAGGGCCGTATATACATATATTACATATCTCCGCCGCTCCTGATAGGGTATCCAGGCTTTCACTAATGAGCGGTAGTGGGTACGCATCTTTCCGGGTTTTGGTATTCACGGCCCGATAGTCGACGCAAAACCTAGGGGTTCCGTCCTTCTTCTGAACCATAACCACATTACTGGCCCAGGCCGAGGTGGAGGGTTCGATTAGCCTCTGTTGCAGCATTTGGTCGACCTGTTCGTCGATAACCGGTAGCAGGGTAAGTGGTTGACGGCGAAGCGATTGTCGGACGGGACTTTCGTTCCCGGTTTCTATTTCGTGTTGTATGACTTCGGTGAATCCCAAATCCCACTCGCTTAGGGAGAATGCTTTTTGATGTTCCAGAATGGTTAGACGGAGTCGGTTCTGGATAGCCTCCGGGACGTCTGATGCGATTTCTGTCCACAATGGAGAGAGTATATTCGTAACATCAGTTTCAGTAGGCGGGCGAGGTTGTTCAGAGACCGTAGCACATCCACTGATAGGACTCGGTGTCGACTCTTCACCCATTACTGTGACAACTTCGGCGGTACACTGTACTCCTTTTCCGATCCAGATGGGTTGATCGGTCGGGTTCATCACTCGGATCGGTATATCGTAATTCCGGTCCGGGAGCAAAGTCCCCGCCAGTATAAGCCCCGACTGAAGTAGTTCAGGATTCACGGCCCACTGCTTCCGAAGTTCGTTCAGCGTAGGCAATATGGCTTGAGCTTCCACATCCCTCTCGGTATTTGGGGCGATGAGGGTATCCCGCGAAATTACTATTCGCCGGCACCAGCCGGAGCGCGGTTTGCTGTGCACCGTGAAACGGCTGTTCCCGACCCAGACCCAGTTACGGCCAATGTGCCACATAACATTCTCCTCTTTCATCCACGATAATCCCAGGATAATCTCCGAGACCTGTTCGGTCACCAGGCAAGAAATCTCGAACGATCGTCCCTCGATCTGCAAGCGTAATGTCGATTCACCCAGTACACGTATACCGGACCCGTTGGCGGCTTGAACTAACTGTGTTGACCCACGAAGTTCTGTCGGATGGAACAGGGTGGCCGGACACAAAGTCAATTCACATCCCGTGTCAAGTTAAGGCTAGCAACTTCTTTCCCTTGACCGTGACGGACAGATAGGCCTCGTTATTCCCTTTTACGTGTCTCGCAGTATGTATCCCGTTTCCAACGTTCCTCCCTTCTCCCTCCGTATCAGTGATATCGATTGGTCTCTCTGGACAAGCTCGGACTAGATGTCCCGGGCGATTGCACCGATAGCAAAGCCGTTTTCGGAAAGAACTCCGAAACGTATGATCTCCTCGGGGTTTCTGACGACGATTGTTGTAGACTATTTTCTGTCTCGGGGTTACTGGTTGCTGATTTCGACCCGCCTGCCCATAGCTTAACCTATGGTCAATGTGGTCGAGTCTCTGCTCCAGTCGGTTCAAGCGTTCCCCTAGTTCCGGGCAAGGTCTCGGTGTCTCGTTGATTACTGGCGGATTTTCTTTGATTACCTTAGTATAGTTGAAACTATTGCGATCTCTAAGGCTGTCATCGTCAGCCCGACTATAGCTTTCTAGTCGTACCGCCACGTTGTACGCTTGGTCTAAAGTGTTAGGCTCTCGTTCACGAACTTTTAGGGCTAAGTCTCTATCGAGTAAAGCATCGAGGAAGGCGCGGATAGCTATCGTTTCACTGTGTTTAGATGTTGGACCCGGAAAGGCCAGAATCATGAGTTTACGTATGTCGTGTACTACCGAGCCTAATTCTTCCCCAACCTTTTGTCGTCGAGTGTTCAGCTGAGTTTGATATAATGCAGCTTGTTCGGTGCTTCCATACCTGCTTTTCAGACGAGCAACCAAATCAGAACATGTGACCACGGCTTCAGAATTGAATTCATGCAGCAACTGATCTACAGGTTCCACCAGAGCGCAGGTTAATTGAGCAAACTTTTCTTCTTCCGACCACTCGTTACTCTTCGCACAAACGTCGAATTTTTTTAGGAAAACCTCAACGGAAGTCCTGCCATCATATGTGCCCAATTTAGTGAACTGTCTGGATTTCTGCGGTCTCGATGAAGCGACATCGATTTTCGTTTCATTCCCCGAAGTAACAGTTCTTTCAGAGGTTCTTGCCGGTAGAGCTCTTGAAGTCGGCCAGTTGATTACAGTTTCAGGCCCAGAGGCCATCGTAAATTCTGAACGATGATTCCATTGTGTTGTATCAATGCCAGGAATTCCCACAGCAGCGACAGAAATTGATGATGGTGACAATTTTGTTTCAGCTTGCAAATTTTTCTCCAGTAGAAATTTTTGTTCAGCTTGTGTGTAGGAAACGGTGGCAGCCCAAGAATGTCCAGGTGGCAGACGACTGGGACGTGCACTCGCAGTCGGCAAAAGATAGCGACTGGATGCCAAGGAAACACAAGGTCGTTTATCTGAAACTAAACACTGAGTATTAGATTTCATTCCGTACCTATTTTCCTCTATCGCTAACGATGACAATTCTCGATTTAATTCATGCAATGGACGCATATCAGTCACCTCGGACTCTTCACTATCGAGTTCATGATTAGCTAAACGAGTTTGTAATCTAGACTGTTTTTGGCGCAGGTAAGTCTCAAAATCGCAGTCCCTCGAATTAGCATTTGTGTCACTAAGACAGACAGATTTTATCGGTTCTTGCATAATTCTCTTTTCACCTAATCTAGTTTGTACATTTAGCGTTTCATACATTTTCGGTCTAGCACCATGGTACTCAACGGGAGTTTCGTATTCTGACATTTTATCCATAGAAAATTTTATTTCCTCTCCCATCCTTTCTTCTATCCATCTTTCCGTTTCTTTCTCTGTCCTTGACCTTGGAAGTTCTCCAGTTTTCACCCCACTTCTGGTACCAATTGTAGCGACGGGTCTACTCGCCAGGTGGCCACCTATTCTTGATCCTAGTTCTTGCTTTTCAGGGATTTCGAACAAGGCCACCTGCGAGGGCGCTAACTGTTGGGCGGGAGTGTACTTCTTCCAGTTGTCGGACGGGCAAACCTTGCCTCAGGTTCCCGAGATGGATATGGATCCTCAGGGGCCCGGCCCCTCGCCTTGGTTCCCTCTTCCGAAGAGAATTGGGCCCTTGGACCAAATACAGTACCAGGATCGGTAGGAGTGGCGGCTGGACATAGTCCCACGGTCGTTTGGTCGGCGACGACAGCCCCTCGAGATGGCTCATCTGGGTTCAGTTCCCACCCAACAGGTTTTTGGGACCCAACTCCCCTCGAAAGGAATTCAGTTAGACTACTTAACTCATTCTTTAGTTCTCCTATTCCCTCCTGATTGTTCACTAAGGTAGAGACCAAGTCCTCGAAGTATTTCTGGCGCTCCATAATTTCTGTTAGGCAGCTAGACCATTTCTCTAACTTCTCCTCTTGCTCTTTAAATCTATCAGCAAAATCCCCATTTAATTCTACCGACTGAGTTGAGTGGGAGCCCTCTTGTTCCCCTTCTCCTGTTTCCTTCTCTCCAACCTCCTCTGTCTCTGACAATCCACTTTCTGACATTATATTTGGTGAATAGCAATGCAATAACTTCTTCTAGTTATTTTCTTAATTTATTAATTGTAATTGTAGCGACGGGTCTACTCGCCAGGTGGCCACCTATTCTTGATCCTAGTTCTTGCTTTTCAGGGATTTCGAACAAGGCCACCTGCGAGGGCGCTAACTGTTGGGCGGGAGTATACTTCTTCCAGTGGTCGGACGGGGCAAACCTTGCCTCAGGTTCCCTAGATGGATATGGATCCTCAGGGGCCCGGCCCATCGCCTTGGTTCCCTCTTCCGGGGAGAATTGGGCCCTTAGACCAAATACGGTACCAGGATCGGCAGGAGTGGAGGCTGGACATAGTCCCACGGTCGTTTGGTCGACGACGACAGCCCCTCGAAATGGCTCATCTGGGTTCAGTTCCCACCCAACAGGTTTTTGGGACCCAACTCCCCTCGAAAGGAATTCAGTTAGGCTACTTAACTCATTCTTCAATTCTCCTATTTCCTCCTGATTGTTCACTATGGTAGAGACCAAACCCTCGAAGTGTTTCTGGCGCTCCATAATTTCTGTTAGGCAGCTAGACCATTTCTCTATCTTCTCCTCTTGCTCCTTAATTCTATCCGAAAGGTTCCCATTTATTTCTATTGACTGAGTTGAGTGGGAGTCCTCTTGTTCCCCTTCCCCTGTTTCCTTCTCTTCAACCTCCTCTGTCTCTGACAATCCACTTTCTGACATGGTATTTGGTGACTAGCAATTCAATAACTTCTTCCAGTTATTTTCTTAATTTATTATTTATAATTAGCATTTAAAACAGAATGTTTTAAGGTACATCAACAAATACAGCCTAAAGACGCCTGATAAACAGCTGACATCTAGTTTGTTATTATAATAGCGAAAAGATCTCCTCGGGATCTTTTAACAGTATTTATTGTAATAAGGGAATGATCTCCTCGGGATCATTTTACAGTATTTATTGCCCTAATATTTGTACAGACTACTTTGCGTTTAAAGTTCTGAGTAACAGTTTATTATTTATTAATTACCGAAAGGGTTATTCGCACGAGGTATAATTTTAGAGAGGCCTAGTATTTCTACTAAATTATCGCAAAGACTTTTATGATAGCCAGATTATTACAATGTAGTTTCACTTCCCTGTCAATCCAGAAATATTTATGTATCGAAACGTCCAGCTTGCGGTAGACAGATATTTGGCGATGTTTCAATTCAACCCACGACAGTTCAGAATATCGTTCAATGTATATAAGAAACTCAGAAGGTAACACACAGCAAAACAAATGAAATCCGTTTCCAACTTAATCGCGGAAGAACAGATATAATAATTATTTGCACACAAAGTGCTAAACTTTCACTAAGAAAAGTACACGTCCTTCACTCTCAACGATTTTCCTTCAACTGACCATGCACCGGCGCCACCCGGCCCACGTGACAAGCGGGAAGCCTCGTGATTGGCCAAGAGCACAACAGCTCACCTCACGCCACGTCCGCGGTGCAGTTGTTAATGCGCAATATCTATACATAGATATTACGTAACCGATGATAGGCTAAATATAGAACTTCGAGTGCGAACCAAAATTAAGCAGGAATAAAATATATATTGCAACGATCCACGATCGTTACATAATTAGCATGTAACACAAAAAGGAGTGTCATGTACATCGGTAAATGCAACCTATCAATGACTAATGAACCACTGAAATTTAGTTTGTTATTTTGATAGCGGAAAGATCTCCTCGGGATCTTTTAACAGTATTTACCGCCCTAATATTTGTACAGACTACTTTGCGTTTAAGTTCTGAGTAACAGTTTATTATTTATTAATTACCGAATGGGTTATTCGCACGAGGTGTAATTTTAGAGAGGCCTAGTATTTCTATTAAATTATCACAACAATTTTTATGATAGCCAGATTAATATAATGTGTTTTCACTTCCCTGTCAATCCAGAAATATTTATATATCGAAACGGCCAGCTTGCGGTAAACAGATACTTTGCGATGTTTCAATTCAACCCACGACAGTCCAGAATATCGATCAATGTATATAAGAAACTCAGGAGGTAACACACAGCAACACAAATGAAACCCGCTTCCAACTTAATCGCGGAAGAACAGATATAATAATTATTTGCACACAAAGTGCGAATCTTTCACTAAGAAAATTACACGTCCTTCACTCTCAACGATTTTCCTTCAACTCACTATGCACCGGCGCCACCCGGCCCACGTGACAAGCGGGAAGCCTCGTGATTGGCTAAGAGCACCACAGCTCACCTCACGCCACATCTGCAGTGCAGTTTTTAATGCGCAATATCTATACATGGATATGACGTAACCGCTAATAGGCTAAATATAGAACTTCGAGTGCGAACCAAAATTAAGCAGGAATAAAATATATATTGCAACGATCCACGATCGTTTCAGACACTCACAACACCTACCCTGATCCTAAACGACACTCACGACACCTACCCTGATCCTAAACGACACTCACGACACCTACCCTGATCCTAAACGACACTCACGACACCTAACCTGATCCTAACCGACACTCACGACACCTACCCTGATCCTAAACGACACTCACGACACCAACCTGATCCTAAACGACACTCACGACACCTATCCTGATCCTAAACGACACTCACGACACCTACCCTGATCCTAAACGACACTCACGACACCTAACCTGACCCTAAACGACACTCACGACACCTAACCTGATCCTAAACGACACTCACGACGCCTAAGCTGATCCTAAACGACACTCACGACACCTACCCTGATCCTAAACGACACTCACGACGCCTAAGCTGATCCTAAACGACACTCACGACACCTACCCTGATCCTAAACGACACTCACGACACCTAACCTGACCCTAAACGACACTCACGACACCTACCCTGATCCCAAACGACACTCACGACACCTAACCTGAGCCTAAACGACACTCACGACACCTAACCTGATCCTAAACGACACTCACGACACCTACCCTGATCCTAAACGACACTCACGACACCTAACCTGATCCTAAACGACACTTAGGTCCCCGACACTGCAGTTATCTCGTGACGTATTTCGTACAAATCCAGGCCAAACTTCATGTATACATTGTATAGGCATAGGCCCTAAGAGTCGTTAACATACAGAACTTTAATGTTAGTGCAATGAATCAGTGATGCTAGGCCTACCTCTAGCAGCGAGGACCCGCAAGGAAAACTCGATCAAGGCTCTACTCATTTGTTTAAAAGTGAGGGAAAATATCAAAAGACTTCTCTTTTCTCAAAGACTAGAATTGTTCTGGACCAAAATGAAGAAATAATGCTAGCTGGACAAATTCAGATTTACCGCCGCAATTGTGACGTACAACATATTGTCTTGTGTGTAGCCTATATAATAAAAAAAAACCCGGTTTAAGAATGTTAAAACATGTAATTGAAACTAATATTTGCATTCTTCTGTGCTGATTGTGCAGGCAGGCTTAACCTAATCAATTGAGTCCGACCATTGTTGATGTGGAATTTAGAAACTGACCATGGAGGGGGCATTGAAATTGGTCGACTATCTGTCAGATTTCATTTTGACATCATAGATATAAGTTAGGTTTCCCTGACGCAGGTTTTATGTGGCACTGAAAGACATCGGACAATCACATAGCAGGATAAAACGCAACACAGCACAGCTTAACTTAATGTCACATGAAACAACATTACACGGCGTGACATCACATAACATTACTTTATATAACACAATTAAACACATAATATATTAATTATGATATAACATATAATAACATAACAGTAACTAGGCTACGCTTAGCATTAGGCTACCTGGCGTGACATGAAATAAAATAATATAACGTAGCTTAATGAACTCTTGCAACAATTTCTGTAGTGCCGGTATTTGACACGCAAGGCACCATATAGTGAAGCCGTAATCAAGATAGCATTAATTTTATATCACATCCTATATTTTAAAACTAGCATACCCGGCCACGCGTTGCTGTGGCTGAAAAGAGTATCCAACCATCCCTCCCTACCTCCATTCCACCTCCCCTTCCTCCCCTCCCCTCCCCTGAGACATCCGATACTTAACCCCAGCATAACCCGACCTTTACCCTCCTGAAGTATCCGACACAACCGTCACCATAATAAATATTACCCGACACTTAAAGTCACCAAACTGGTGACCCTTAACCTCAGTAATAATTCAATAAGGAACTGAATTATAGTCCATCATCAAAACCCGATTCTTCGATGATTCTTTTCTCGTATGCCGCGATGTCGCCGATATTATCGCAGGAAAGCATCTTTTGTTTTGAACCCGTCCTGGACATTCAAAGCATTATATTTGTATTAATATTCCAGTTACATGTAGGCTATCTTCAATTCTCCATGGACCGATCGTGCGCCGACTTCAATATAATAACAGGCGGTGCCGAGTTCAAGCTGTCACTAGAGAGCATAAATCACATAAAACAGGGTAGAAAGGTGACAATGAATGCATTGTTTGGTTTGAACCACATGAAAACCTGAAAAGCAATGCTCCACATGTATGGCTATGGTGTCGTTTGCTTTATGATGCATTGTACCAATCTATTTGGAGTAACGGCTGCTTTGGCGGGAATAAATAATTTGGATGGGAAGCTTTATTATAGAGAAAAAGAGATTGAGTATAATCAATTCTCCAATCCTTGGGATTTCTACAAAGATCTTGGGATTTTGATGGTCGGCATGGGATTTGGGGATTTTGCATAGCAACCTCGAGATTTTTATAAGATCTACTGACTATTATACTTCCCAACAATAACAGAGAATCAGACTGGGCAAGACTAGCTCGGCTATTAATTCTAGCTCTGGAAGTCATCTGTAAACATTGCAATTTGCCATTGAATGCTATGGCCAGTCTTTTACTCTGCCAGTTCTCAGTTCGGTGTTTGTGGATGCTGGTTCTTGCAATAGGCTACGAAATAGTCCCCCGATTCAACTCAGAAGTGAGCATCAAGTCTTTTAATTCAAAACTCAATTTCATAGCCTGCCGATCTATTTTCAGAGGTTGTTTACATTTATCTAGTGTGTAGTAGGCCTACAATGTAGGTTTCATTTGGTAAAAGTTGTTTTTCTGTAGAAACTTTCTCTCATTTCTTTGTACTGATAGGCCTATAGGCCTACATAAACTTTCTGCAAAATCTCAATCATCTGCTAATGACGGTGTAACGCAAAGCTCATTCAAAAGTTACCATTGTTAGTGGAGCCTATTCAGCTAACATTACAGCGTGATATTTCATTTGCCAACCGTTTTGTCTTTTTTTATCTCAATAAAAAATGCGGTTATGGTAATGGTTATCCGCATGTAAGCATGCACACTTGTACATGATTGTATGTGTGATCGTGTGGCTTTGTGTCTGTGATTACACGAGCGTATAATTATAGCCTACACGTATGTATATAATAGGCCTAATTACGTATGTTTATGTATGCATGTATCACTGCTTGTACCATGACCATTTTGAAAAGGTATCAAAGCTATGTCATCATGCATAGAACTACATAACCTACATTAGGCTTATTATAGGCTACATTCATTGCGACATAGGCTGCATGATAATTTTTTTTTGACTCCTATTCTATTATCACGCAAGAAGATCACAACAGAAATTTCCGAATATAATAATAGACTGCAGTGACCAGGCAGATATGTTGACGTCTGCCAGCATTCCGATTACGTAGATGTGTCTAGTCTCTAGTCATACTTTAGACCACGTTTTGCCTCTGATGGTCGGTTTGCGCACAGATCGTGCATTGAAAGACATCGAGAACAAAAGACCGTGACCAACAGCCTGTTTACTCTTAGGCCTATTTAATTATAATGACCACCACACACACACGCACGCCCACGCACTTACACACCACAATGTTCGCTTTTTTCCGGTAAAATTTGAAACAGGCCAATTTACAGTGTTGTTATGAGGAGTGTTACAAATAAAAGTTACAGAACCGGAATTCAATGGTTGTTCTTATGGCTATGGAGGAAGTCAGCAAGTAGTCCAAAAAGGCGTTAGGAAGAGTTTTGCTTGCCGTAGGCCTTAATAGTGTTTGTGGAAAGTGACTCTGCTGAAAAGCAGAAACTCTTCCTAGGAATCCTATCGCCTTATTGGACAACTTACTAACTTCCTCTATATGCATAAGAATAATAAACTCCGCTTAGAGCAAGTGCTGCGTGTATCAAACAGGAAGCTTCAGAGCACACATAGGCCTACACCACGCACGCGCACTAACGTGTGTCTAAGTGTGTGTAGACCTATGTCTCTTGTCCAGCGGCATACTACAATGACGAAAGACAGAATCGTTAGTAAAGTCTCATCGTTAAATAGAACTGAAATGACTTTTACAGAACACGATTGTCGTGACTTGGTGGTCGCTCTGCGTTTGCGTCGATGTATGTGTGTGTGTGTTCGGGTATCGCTATAATTATGTCTGAGTGAGAGTCAGGCAGACAAATGTCCATAAGGCCCGATACCTTTATCTGGGCCTTTTGCTGTTATTAGCCTGCAGTAGTAGACTCAGCGAGGTCTATAAATAGAGGATGTCCTACACCTTTTGCTTGTATTGTTCAGATATTAATATATCGGTCACGAATCTTGCATGACATCAGTCTATGAAGAATGTCCACAGAGGTAACAACAACATCATCCGTTACTCTGTTCACACCACACGAGGATACGTCTGAGTAAATTGCGTAGAAGTCTACGATACTTAATTTCACTGAAAACTGCAACACACGGAGAGAGGAATATCTTTACGCAATTTCAGGTAACTACATAATTTTATATACTTTGTGCGCAAAATTAATGAAGTTGGTGGCTGTAAATTAAGTAGACACTAAATAGCCGTGACTTGAGTGAAAAAGTAAGTGTTGAGAAAGTGTAGACTACATTTGAGGCCTGCTTAAATATTACGTGAAAATAAACTGAAAACGATGGTCGCTTAGACCTACAAGAATTGATGCGAATTCCTGTTTTAAAAGCCGACAACATGACGCCGTAGTGGACAAAGGTTGTTCCTCCTACCGGTTACAATCTTTGCGTGGAGACTGGACCAAAAACGGCATTACTTTTTCTCATAGCCTGCTCCCTCGTAAAATACATCATCATCATCATCTAAGTCCATAGGCACAATGCCCGTTGGTGTCGATCGCATGTTTCACCATCATCCTCCATTTGTCGCGTTCTTGTGCCAGCCAGCTCAGTTTTTGTATGTCCATTTCGCACCAGTCTCTGACGTCGTCCAGCCATTCCCTGCTTGGTCTCCCTCTGACCTCTGTGCCGTCAATTACCCCGAACATAGTTTGCTTCACCAGTCTGCTGTTGTTCATTCTGCACACATGTCCAAAAAAGTTGAGTTTCCTCTCTATTATCACTTGTTCGATGCTTTTATTGTTTCCCACTCTTTCACGCACCTGTAAAATACAATACAAGCAATATGCCTACAGACGGATACGATTACAATGCAACATAAATTAAATAACAAATAAATAAGATACCATTATAATATTTTATTAAATATTCGCGAAATTTTTAAGTTCGTACCTAGTTAGGCCTACAAAGTAACACAGGACACGAAATGTAAAAAAATAGGGCCTATATATGTGTGGCTAAGAAGGACCTACAATTAAGAATTCAGATGAATTTACATGAAAGGTGTTTAGACAATCATACCGGTAATATACTGAGAAGACGCCCACAAATATTCACGCTCTGTTTTCATGTGATTCGGCTCAATGCATATTTTATTGTTTAGATGATTAGACCAGGTAGACCTAGGTAGACCTAGGTAACAGTGCATGTTGTGCTTTTGTGAAATGACTCTAAGGGCGCTATTAATAAGTAGGTCTACTATTCTGAGTCTGCATTACATACAAGGTAACACAACACGTCACATAAAGCGGCTATAATCAGCCGTATGACTTCGGATATCCAAATATTATATTCTGCGTGACATTATTCTAGCCTGACTACAGTGAAATAATTGCATTAAATTTACCGCTTCAGAATTACGTAGGCCTAGGCCCTAGGGCATAGGATCTACAAAGGTTTCTGCACAATTATTTAAGCAGGCAGAAGTAGCCTAGGCTGTGTAAGAGAGTGCAGTACCCTAAGGTCGTTCTTCTTAATAAACCGAAAACAACAATTTACCGTAGGCTATCTGTTGCCTTTTTAACAGATTGGTGTGTTTTAGTAGGCTATACAAAGGCGATATATAGGCATAGCATATCTCGGAGATCCTTGTGTGTCAATCTTCGTGCATAAGTAACTATAGACTAGTCTCCATGATTGTACTGCAGTGAGGCAATGACAATGTTTGTCTGTACTTTGTGGACTGAAGTTCGTGAACATCGTCAACAAAACAATCGAGTCATTGAAGGCGTGAAGACCACCAGCGTTGACCACGTCGTTCAATACCAGATTTTTAGATTTACATAAAATATGTCAGTGTCACAGCTCCGAACAACCATAATAATTATGTCAGTGCGTTGAGTCCGGTCCATTCTCGGTCACTGCTAACGACCCAGTCCATGTATACTACTGTACATGGGTCATTGCCATACACCTCCCCTCCAAACACCCAACAAAGCAAACCCGCTTTATGCTCTGTGTGTCCATAGCAGTGCTAGACTCGTTGCCAACATTTTGGCCCATAAACATTTGCTGTCAGAATGATTTAGCCTACTCTAGCCAGGACTTGACCCAAGCACTGCAGACAACGAAGCTCGAGATTCGAGAAGCAACGGAAATTAGATACAATAGGCCTACAATAACAGTCTCCATTCTACACCAATTGTTAATATGAAGGATATACCGTCTTACTTATTTACATTATATGTACAATGTTGTACATGCACGTACGTGCAATGTCGTGCATCTATTAGACAATGCTTTGTGTACACTGTACAATAACCGTGGCTACTGCAGTCGACACGGGTCAGTGAGTTTGCCCCTTGGGCAGCAATTATTCTTTCCACTCAATAACTGACTGACTGATTGAAGTCCAATACAGGTGTTGAAGCCAAAGATACATACAATCGAAACCTTTGATCTCGACAGCAAACTGTGCCTTGCTGTATACAATTATTGTCCATCCACACAGGCCTACTCATGCATAATTATAGGCTACAATTAAGTGAAACACACATACATAATAATATCGGCCCATACGGAAGTTCATAATGCCTTGCATAAAAAATTCTTGTTGCACACTGATGCCGGCCACCTGGGCACGTAATTGCAGGATCAGTATTTCGCTTGGAGACAGGTAGAAGTTAGTTTTCAGTTTTTAACGAAATAATATAGCGGTTAGTTTCAGTTTTTAACGCTTGCTACTGTTTAACGACAATATCAAAGGTGATTAGTGTCGCCCTCCTCCTTTATCCAGGCTCGAGACTGGTACTGGCAGAGTGCAACCAGCGGCGGAGTTAGATTATAACGAAGTAATAGTCTCTATTTATAATATTCATAGTACTTTGCAATGTTATAAAATAGCGTTTATCCTACTCCCCATGAATGCAAAATATTGAGAAATAACTATTGGCCGTTTTGTTAAGCATTTTTTTGAGTTGTTACTGATGTATTTTGTGTTTCAATATGACACTGTACACACCATATGTAGCTCCCAGGTTTTGATGAATGCCTCTGATGGGGCAAGTTGGCGGAGGGCAATTTGGTTAAATGCGACCGGTGCCAAACGTGATGGCACGAAGCGTGTTCAGCCTATGAAGGACATTGAAGCTTTATTTTCGACTTTTGTTGAGACTTGAAGCTTCTAAGAACAAAGGGCATAGCAATTTCTTTTAGACAAATGCCATTTTATTTTTAAAATGTATCTGTCTTTATCAAGACTCAATTTTTAAACTAACACATAGGCTATTTATGCAGTGTGCCACTTTTGTGTAGATTTGGAAGAACCAAGGACACTGCAATGTTGTATACCTGGCTAATTTACTGCTAAAATTTCTTTCTTTCGTATTTATTAATGATGAATGTTTTAAAACTGAAACAAGCACAGTCCAAACCCTGGGACCACCAACTTTCCACCATTGAAAAAAGTATTTCTATAATTATTGTCAACCAACTTGCCCCAGAATATAGGGGCAAGTTGGTTGACTTTCAGAAACTTTTAAAGTTCATTTTTGTCAATCTTATAATAGATTTTTATGCCTAATTTTGTGTTAGAATGTAGGTGTTAATCAATAGGCCTACGTTGTGGAAAACCCCAACTTTGGCATAATCGGAGAGGATCAGGGGCCAAAAACTCCTAATCCTGTTAATTTGCACCCCACTTACCCTAAGCTCATAGCCTACGATTACGATGTTTAAAGGCTCTAAGTCTAAGAGAAGGAATGATACACTGAGGAGCAATAATTGTTTGCACTTCACTTTCCACTATAGTTACGACTAACGTGGTTTCCGATAAAGCCTAGCATAGGCCTACATGAATTTTAAATTTCTTGTCTACTTCCAAATATATAAATGAGCAGATAAACACGTAAATACGAAAACGTTAACGAAAATTCTATCTTTGTGACACTTGACTTTCTGTATTGCACACAAATGCAATGGATGAGACTTGACGCCTGAGCTTCAAAATGTTCCGCAGAACGAAACACATTCTGCGCTTTGTAATACTCCCAGTTGTGATTTATGGTTAATGGTCCACAATGGCGTCCCTTTGTGTTCGCATGCATGAATAATAGATACAATGTCATGTATATGATAGAATAGATATATTATGTTGAATCCCAGCCATCATTCTGATCGAATATGTACAACCACGTTGTGGAATAGGCAATAGGCTACATCGTTGCCGTACTTGTAGGCTTACACTTCATACAATAATCTTGATTCTTTAAAAGCCTTGACATCGTTTAATGACAAGCATGATAATATTATTTACATGCGTCTAAATCTTTGCGTCGCCTTGGGCAGTTCTTTACACACGCTATGTAATTATACGGTCATACATATAGGCCTACATGAATACACGCAAAGGCCTACGCACATACGTAGCACATAAATAATAGGCTACATGAGCGCTTTTTAATAAGCCATGTTACTTGCATGCTTGCATACTTGACTAGCCTACAGTTGTCATAAATTATAATTATGCATGCATTCGTACAAATATAGGCCTACATAGGCCTACATGCGCTTCATACATACATGCATTCATAAGCATGTGAACATACTGGTAGCCTACATATCTTATCATAGATGTAAAAAACGATGGAAACAGAATAAAAAACGGAAAAAACGTCGTTTTATTCAAAAAAATAAAAAACGACAAAAAAACGACAAAAAACGGAAACGGAAATTAATTTGACTTTGCTACATCTAAAACCGAATTTTAACCTTCAAAACCTTGATTAGGAACCTACTACACGCAGGCTATCTCTTAAATGATGATGTTAAACGATGAAATAATGACTGAATCCTTGAGAGTTGGCGGAAAATATAAGGAATATCAGAAAAAATTAAAATTAAGAAAAATAATAACAGAAAGTAAATGAATAAATAAAGTTAAATAAAAAATAAAAAACGATAAAAAACGATGGGAAAAATAAAAAACGAAAAAAACCACGTTTTTTGGGAGAGAATAAAAAACGAAAAAAACGTTTTTTACAACTATGTATCTTATGCATGTAGCCTACATGTAGGCTTAAGCAGACCCTATGTTAATGTGCATGCATATTTGAATGCATATGCAAGTAAGTATATTCGGTATGTATGTATACAATACATGCACAGATCACACATAATTATATGCATAGGCTAGTTTCATGCATAGGTCTATAAGCTTCTTCTATACAATATCATAGGCCTACACGTGTATACACTTACATGTATATAATTATGTTTTTAAGGACGCTCGATAGGCCTTCCATGCAGACTAACTGAAAAACAACACTCTTGGTTTGAACATAGTTCTACTCGTGTCTGGTTTTTCAAGGTCGGCCCGCAGCCCAATGATATCAAATTGTGTACTGAGTCCAATGCAACACATTCAGTTTCAGGTGCAGTAGCCTATAGACTGAAAATGCAGCTGTGTTAAGCTTACACATGTAGTACAGTAGGCCTAGACCTATGGGCGCACGCAGATATATTATTTTTTGCAGAAGGTGGCAGAACAATGGTCCCGGTTGATTTTGTTGGCAAGAACCTGAAAAAGGCAAAGCATGCAATTAAGAACATGGATATTTTTACATAGAGGTTTCTAAATGTAATTTTCTTGACTTCAATTTATTCACAATTAGTGCTTTAGTTCCAAAAATATGTTTGTAACAAAAATACAAAACGTAGTGGTCGAAAGTAGGCTATAGGTGTCAAATTTCCAGGGTGGGGCAAGTGCCCCTCTTGCCCCTATGTGCGGGCGCCATTGCTAAACGTGTCCCTTTATTTTTCAGATATAGACGGAGTGATAGACGAAGAGCATCTAGCTTAACTACAGTGAACATGGCGACAGTCAACGATGGTGTTAATCACAATCATCGGTGGAATGATTTGAATTTCATGAATCGTTACAATAAAGTTTCCTTTGATTTCTGTGATGCAGCGAACGCATTGAGACGATCAGAAGCCATCGCTAAACGAAGGTTCGTCAGTTTAAACTTTAAATCAAATGATTCGATTCGGTCTTTGTATAAGCTTAATTAGTCCTATCACATGTCATTGAAGAACATAATGTGATACCAATGAAATTTGTGGAATGTATACATAATTAATATAGGCCTACTGACAGCTACTGCATGTATACGCCTACGTCTGCCTTGCTTCATGTTTTCATATATGTAGGCTACATGCCTGTGTGGATCACATAATATATAGGCCTATAAATATGCATATAGGGCCTATGCTATGGATACATGTATACGTGCATGTGTCTAGGTGTGTGCGTGTGTGTTCGTGTGTTTGCGTGCGTGCGTGTGTGCATGCTTTTATGTGCGTGGGGGCGTGTTTGTGTGGGTAGATTTCTATGTAAATCATGTATGCCCACGTTTCAATAAATGTTACAAACATCAAATGAATGAAAGGACGAAACGTTATCTCTGCTTTGCGTCTAATACAGTGTGACTCTGCATAAAATTATTTCTATACGATGCCAGTTAACATAACATCTTAGTCTTATAGGCGATGTAGACAGTTAGATTTGTGGCCTATGCGCACTCGGTTTAGCACCTCATAGCAAAATGGAATCGAACCTGTTTTGAGTGTTTTCTAACGCCACAGAAGGCATTATCATAGGCGTACGAGGCGGGGTGCAGGGGGGGCAATTGCCCCCCAAATTCGGGCAAGTTTGGTGGTTTTTTCGGGCAAAAAGTCGCGGATGACTAAAGTCTAGTTTTTCGGGCAAAAAAGTCGCGGACTAAAAAAAAAAAAAAAAAGTCGTCAAGTATCGGGCAAGTCTGGTTTTTCGGGCAAAAATAGTCGCGGACGACCAACTTTTTGGCCGGATAAATTTTTCGGGCAAAAGTTCAATCTTTGCCCCCCACTTCTGAAACCTCCCGTACGCCTATGGGCATTATAATTATATTATGGCATCGACCCTGTTCATTTTACAATGAATTGATCGGTATGCAGTGCAATACCATACTATAGAACACAATACCATACGATACAATGCAAAAATAAGACAATGCAGCACACGACGATGCAGGACAATACAACCAAATACAATACCTTACAATATTGTTCAATTATAGGTCTATAAGAAGTTATAGAAGACATTCAAATCAATGCAATACAACATTATTGCATAGTAAAAATACAAAGTAGCACAATGCAATACAGGATACTATAGTATGCACCTCAATTATTATAGTAGCCCTCCTCCCGGATATATATACTTATAAAATTGAATACATTTCTTGTACTGTAGTTGTTCTGCTATAATTGCAGCAAGACGCCGTTGAAGAAGAGCAACAGCATGATGGTGCTGCGGACAATAGACACGACGATGTCAGTCTCAGCAGCTCATCCATCTTCAATTGATGCGACATCAACGGATGATATCACTTCCTCATCCTGCTCCATCGATACATCGCCAGTACCCACAGAATCCTCTTCCACTGGAAAGGGTCGCAGGAGACGCCTTCCTCCTCTTCCAACCCACGAGACACGGCAGAGGATGAACAACGGGGTGAACGGTGGAAACGGTGGAGGAGCGAGGGTGACTGGACTTCAACGTAAGCACAGCTGGGCGTGTCCTTCGAGCAGTGGATCTGTCAATCATCGATTGATTGACGGTGTCAATCATCATCGATCGATTGATGCTGTCAATCATCGTGTTCTCGGTTGGCGCCTTAGTAATGGTGTCAGTCATCTTTCAAGTGATACCATCAATCTCATTGGTAACGGAGTTGATGAACATCAACATCGCAAAGATCTTTTTGTCAGTCATCGTCCAACTGAGTTTGTCAATCATCGCAAAAGTGATCTTCATAAGCAACACCCAAGTGATACTGTCACCCAATTCCCAATTGTCACCCAATCCCCAATTGTCACCCAGTCCGCAATTGTCACCCAGTCCCCAACTGTCACCCAATCCCCAACTGCCAACCCCAATCGCCATCTAAACGGTGTTGCTGGTGATTCTCCAAACAATAACGCCAGTGTCACTCATCAGAGTAGCAGCGTCAATCAAAATTCGAGAGACAGTCACAATATTCATGACGATCTTAATCCTGCTCGGATTGACAGTGTTGAACGTCACAAGAGTGAACTTGTCATTCAACTTCAAGGTCCGATTGACATTAAACGTAAGGACGCAAGTTTAGGTCACCTTCAAAGCCAGGGTGACATTGAACTTAAGGACAAAGACACCGGTGACCTTCCAGGTCAGGATGATATGACACGAAAGGACAAAAATACCACTTATCTTCAAGATCCCAGTGACAGTAAACTTAAGGACTCCAGTATTAGAAACCTTCAAGACCAGAGTGGTATTAAGCAGAGGAATAGCGGTGTCGATCACATCCAAGGCCAGAGCAATATTAAACCTACACTTCATGATGCAGGCCTTAATCATTGTGCAAGAGAAATGAAAACTTGCAAGAGAACTACGAGTCTAAAAATCGCTACAAGTCACCGTGACAACACGAATGGCTTTGAAGGTCCAGCTGTGCATCTGAGTTATTTTTCCAATGAAGAAACTCTCAGATGTGAACGCTCAAACGTTAATTGTCGGAATGAAGTTATCGAGACGTCTCAGAGTATCAGTCGTGAGTCCGGTGATAATTTCATAAAACATCATAGCGACTGTGCTCCTACTTTAAAGACTGCGAGCATATCGCACGAAAATGGTTCTCAACGAGGGGCTGGCAGTAACAATCAAACTGAAATCATGCGTCTTTCTCAGAGAGACCAACAAAGCCAGCCTAAGACTGAGCATGGAATTCAAAGTTTCCGCGACAAGTTAGATTATGGTCAGAATGGCAGATACGCGCATAACAAGTTAGTGCCGAGTTTAAGTACAGAACTTGTTGGCCACAGACAGAAATATTGCCAACAAAAACTGCATGCTTGTAATTCACTGGACGAACATTTCTCACCGGCAGCAGAACTCAAGTTCCAGGTCTTTGATGGAGTTGAGCAGCGAAAGGATGAGGGTCTGGATTCAAGATATGGATCACAGTCCAAGGTGCATGATACGAATGACATCGCACCAATGAATCATGTGGTATCAGGTTCCAGACAAGAGTGGTCTCCGGGTTTTCTTCAAAGAAAGACGAGTCAACTCGGCTCTCATTTTGATTCATCATCTTCATCATTGCATGATCTTGAACAGGATTCCGAAGATGATCGAGAAGTCGTCTGCAAAAGTGGCAATTGGAGTCTGAAGCAAGGAAACACGTTTCAGCGTAGAGGGCGAGATTCTGGGAAAACTGATCAGACAGTTTCGAATGGACACGGGTCATTAAACTACCTCATATCTCCGAGTCAGAATATCAAGTCAACAAATGATTCACAGGCATTCTCTAAAACTTGTCAGCCGTCAGTTCACAGTGCCGCACATAACTCGCCAACTGTGTCGCCTTCGTACAGCGTCGCCAACAATGAACGACTAAGTAAAGTCTTGAGGTACAATGGTACCAACAGTCCAACACAAATCGCGGTTACGGGTCGCGAGCACAATCCTCTCACCCGTACGAAAAACGTTTCAAAAGACGTTTACCACTCTCCATGCGTTTCCGAAATGAACTGGGCATCTTCTGAAGACACGGATCTCATCTCGCTTAACGACAGTTCAAGTCCAAAATGTTCAACGACATCCAGGCAGAGCACCCCGATCGTAGCACCCTGTGTACCAACGTTATATGCTCTGCTTCAGACTTACAGGGTGTCGGCAGTTACCCTTGTGAGGTCGACAGCAACGGACGACTATGGAGTGAAGCTGACCTCGGTTCCCTTTAGGGCTGACCCTGGAGGCTGTCGACGCGCTGCGGGGTTGGCCCCGAAAGGTAAGAGAGCAACGAAGCTAGGATCACCGGATGGGGCCTTCAGACAAGTTGCAGCTGGGAGTCCTGGAAGAGATGGCCAACCAGAGGTCGTCGCGGTTGCCGGTGTTGAAGAGGGAAGTACTGCGGCTGCTGCTGCAGGTGGAAGCATCGAAGAGGGAGACATCGTAGTTGAGGTAGGATGGATTGATGGATGGATGGAAGGATGGGTGGGTGGATAGAGGGGTGGGTGGATGGATGGAAGGATGGGTGGGTGGATGGATGGATGGATGGATGGGTGGGTGGATGGAGATGGATTGGATAAATGGATGAATGGAATAGATAAATGAATGGATTGATGGATGGATGGGATGGATAAATGGATTGATGGATGGATGGATGGGTGCATAGATGGATTGGATGGGTTGGTGGATGAATGGATGGATGGGTGAATGGATGGATAGTCAGGAGATGTATTGGATAAATGGAATGAATAAATGGATTGATCGATGGATGGGTGTATAGATGGATTGGATGAATGGGAAGGATGGATGGATGCATGAGAGCCTTTTAGAAGTTATGAAATTCAATGAATTTGTGAAATTGTGGGCCCCAAAACGATGGATTATCAGGACAGATTGATTGAGACATTGATCGTTTTTTTAGGTACGGTAACAGGCACAGATTCTCTGAACAATTTTTTTAGAACTTTGGATGATTGATTTGATAAATGAATGCTTATCTCAAGTTAGATGGAATTAATTGGCTATTTATTGAGTCGTATAATTATGCTGGTGATCGCACTGAACCTGTGTGACTGAGGCATGACTAATACATTGCAATAGGCTACACACCTGCCCACAGAAGCTCTGCAGTATTCATTGCAGTGAATTAATATGCACGTATGTACACTACATGTACAGGTCAATGGAACATATGTTCTCGGTTCAACGTTTGATGCTGTCGAACGCCTTCTCAATGTCAACCAACAACATTTAAACCTCGTTCTTGCCAGGCCCATTGGAGCAGAAAGTCCTAAACATGTATGTAAAAATTGAGTGCAATCATGTGTCGTAGTGTCTCAGTTTAACAAAGAATTGTAGCTCTAGGCCTATCTAGATATTGTATTTAGAGCTACTGGACTTGTGATTATTATCAGCACTTGGTATTCCATCGCATTGATCAATATTCTACACAAATGATCATAATAAAAAGCGGGTTGTCTCGCAACTTATGAGACAACCCGCTAATATTATTAGGCCAACTTCCTTACAATCTGGTTACCGACAAAATTGAATTAACTTGGGCCTACATAGATGGCCTACTGTTATATAAATAGTTACTGTAGGCTATAATAATCGACCGCTTAATGTTAACTTCGTAGGCCTAATCGTAGGCCTATTAGGCTAAGACGACATCTTCTTTGTCTAAAGCACTATTGTAATGTCACTAACAATGTTAAATTATTTTCGTTAGTTACGACATCTTAATTTCAGGGTGGTAGGGCTTTAGAAATTTGGAGTTTACAGTCATTCGGACAGGCTCCCGCTTGCGTTTACTAACTCGAAAATAATTTGCCTGCCTTCTACAGTCAGTTACTCATGACCTTTCTCTTCAGCCGTGGCTGGACTGGGAGCGCCCCTGAGTCGGCGTCTTGAAAAGGCGGTAGCCTACATAAATTTTCAGAATGAATTAACAATTATGGAAAATATTTCTTGCAGGTGAACAACGGCTTGACGTCTAAGACAGACAGCGAGAGTGGCATATCATCATCATCATCGAGAAGAGTTCAACACCAACTGAATCACTTTTCACCCGAATCCCCCAATCAACATCCTTCCATAATAATGGAACATGTTCAGCGTAACTGCAAATCTTCCCCCGAAAACAGCTACCCTCAACTGCAAAAGACCTTTGCTGTGAAACCAACGACGCTAGCAGGGTCTTCAAAATGGTCCTCCTCGTCAGCGTACACCATAAGACCAATTAAGGCGGAGTTTAATGGCAAGGCGACAGCGATAGGATCCGTTGAAGATTATTATTATACGTCGAGCAGCGACTCGTGCGATGAGTTTCAGGATGGTAATGGTTATGGAGGACAGAAGGTGTCTGCCGTTTGAACGACATGACATTTTGTATTGATACTATAACAACATTAAGAAGAGGGGTTGTGAAATAAGAGGGATGGGAAAACCTCCAGACATATAACAATGCAAGGGTAGTCGGCAGACAAAGACAGACAGACAGACAGACCTGTGGCTATGATTTTTGGCAGACAAGACAGAGAGACGGACCGAGATAGACTGAGACATCAAACGAAACTGAGACTCTGTGACTAGTGAAGTTTTAGTTGTCTATTTAGTGTTTTTTCATATTATAGTTATTATATATTTTCTAAATCAGAAGTTTTAGTTATCATTAGCGTCAACGAAAACTTTTGAGTTTTAGTTATTATATTTTAAGCTATAGTTTTCGAAAACCTAAGTTTTTGTTACCTGAAACTTCACTGTCACATTAAAGAGACAATAATAGATGTAACAGGATCCTAAATGGACCTTTTTAGGAATCTAGAAGAGAAGAATGGCAGAGAATATCTACAAAGAAATTCCTATTGCATTGGACTCCTATCGGACCAAAGTTTGTGCTAACCACATGGAAAGTGCAGTAGACCTTGACAAATAAACTTAAATTACTTAAATTACCAGAGTACCATAAATGTGCATAAAATTCTCGAGACTGACAACATTCCAGTTTTGAAAATCAAATTTTCTGTTTTATTCTTTATTAGATTCTGTGGACATAATATTACGAAGTGACACTAAGACTACAGTTCCTCAAAAGCACAAATTTAAGACAATTCAGATGACAAAGCAAAATAAAACTTATAGCCCCTCTATAAAATAGAGCCATATAAATCTATAATTAGTTCCTTAAATACTAACTTCACAACCATTAGCCAAACAGCTGATTGAAACGCTGCTATGGCATATCAGATGCACTTCTGCGGACATTCGAGATCTAAATCACGATAATAAATAACGAGTAATCAACTATAATCAGTACTATTAGCAAGCGACTTAACTACAAAATCGGAACATTAAAAAGTTCTTAGCGTCACAAAGAATATGGAAAACGTAGCAGAATGTAAAGAGTTTTGACTAGCATTAAAATGTGACGGAAAATTTTAAAACTGCACTTTTGCAAGATTCTAACCTAAGGAAGTAACATAAAAACTCAATTGGCAGAGCAAAAATAATGCTCAAAAATACCACAGAAGTAAAATACAAAAAAACACGTTATAACTCACAAGAAAGACAAGATATGACTAAATCGCATCACTGTGACCTGTTACTCTAAAACTTCACCTACAAAGTGATATCAGAAATGCGCATAATCAGAACATACTTAATGCATACACCATATCAATATGAATTCTCATCAGCAACATGAGTGTTAAGACATGGCCTTTAACCAAAGCACCATCTCAGTAGAATGTCGTAAACCTCACACAGGATCACGTCTAATAAACTAGCTTGTAACAGTAAGGAATTGTCAATATAAAGAAATGTTACAAATAAGCTGAAATGTATAAATATTATATATTACAATACATTACCATTTGATTGTAGTCCTGCTTCAACAGTTACAAAGAACACAAATGTGACCCGTCATAACAAAATGAGTCCCTAGGCCCTTTTCGAGTATTTTGAGTTATGTATTCAACATTATTCCATGTTAAATTACCTTCAAAATGAGCTATTATGCATAAAAATCGACCAAGTGTTTGTGAAGTTGTAAAATTTTAATCGATCGACCTGCCTAACAGAAAATGTTGGAAAAACGCGATTTTCTTAATTTTTTTGATATAGGTTTTAAATCTTATTGGTCATTTAATCTGCACAAATAGCATGTTAAAAACAGCAAAATAAAGTCAGTTTTAATATTTTATTGAGACATTATAATGTAGATTCCAAAAATGGAAAAATCAATAATTTGAGGGGTGAACGCCTTTAAAAGCGATTGCATTGTTCGACTTCTGACTCATTTTGTAATGACGGGTCACACATGAACATAAAACAGAACAATGGTGCTGGACAATTGTGAGCAAAAGATTTTTGCCTCATCCTCCTTGGACATTAACAACCTGGACACAAAAAAACTAACGTTGGCAAAAGACCGCAAAAAACGCAAGAAAATTTCAGAATAACCAATAAATTCATTCATTCATTCATTCAAGAAATTTATATATCGCCTCTTCACAGTTACTACTCAGGAGTGCTACCTGGCTTAAAAGGACGGTTTTAAGGCTGCAATAAAACACATCTGAGTAGACCCTGGGCATAAGGCATAAAAAGTCCATTCCATACCATGGGGGCAACAACGGAGATAGCACAGTGCTGACTACGAGTAGTTGGCGCATTGGAAACGAGAGTTCACCCCGTGTGGAGGAGCGGAGAATGCAACGTACCTTAAACAAAGCAGAGTAGAGCAACAGAGCTCTTGTAAATATAGAAACATAAAAGATCATCTGTAAAATCATTGATATTGACGCTAAAAAATAAATGAACCTGCCATAATTCTCCGGTTAGAACAAGTGTAAAAAAATCCGTCAATTACAGCTTTTAGAGATAAACGTGAACAAACATAAACATTTATAAACAGCCATCAGCAGCTTTTAAATACACACAACCATTTAATTAAGTCTTAATATAATTATAAAACAGCCACTGACAGCTTTAAAAAAAGACAACTATTAACAGCCTAAAAATGAGAAGAATAAAGAGTTTTAAAGTAGACACAACTACGACCAGCTGAGAAAAGTAGAAACTATTAAAAATATAAGTTAAAAATAACTGTTAACACTTTAAGACGAGCTGCATTTGTTCCCAGTTGCATTTAGAGCACTCTCATCATTGAAGCGTTAAACAGTAATCGGAAAAACCTAACCACTGAAGCATGAAATGCACACGCATACCGCTGCTATATAAACTATGGCAATCTTAATTAAAAATGCAGCGAATGAATATTTCTCTATTCACCAATAGGTTGGTCCTTCATTCAATTATAACTTACGGGGAATCTGAATAAAGAAAAGCACACCTAACCAACTGGTTGTGATTCAAACCTATTAGTTATCTGCGAAAAAGTCCTATATCTCAAAGCAGTGGAGTTTGAAGTATTGTCAGCTGAATTGCAAATATAGAAAAAGACACAGTTATTCAAAGCGAAAGCAATTGAAAAATATAGATAGATGAAGCATTTTACTTAAATAAGTGTATGTACTATGTATGCAATGCTATGCATGTATTAGAACTCTGAACAATGTATTCTAAGCATCTACCAAAAGTGCTGTTACTAAGAACATGCTGGAATAAATTAACAAGTCAGAATCACAGCAACGTCAGTTACAATTGGAATAAACTGAATATCAATGACAAAATAAACAGTGCGACATGTGACCCGCAACAGCTGTTAAATTAGCAATTGAGAGACACCAAAATAATACTAAATAAAGAGGTATAAACATCTTTAACATAATCAATTTTATCAGTATAAATAATAAAATTTCATCTTCAACACCTTAGCAATGAGAAGCATTGGTCTCCCAGTTGCTTTTAGTATCCTCTCATCGCTATAATAAAATTCCACTGTATAATATATTTAACATGATCATTGATCAAATTCCACAGCATACAGGTAATCATATTTAGCATGATCAAATTCCACAGTATAATCATATTTAACATGATCAAATTCCACAGCATGATCATATTTAACATGATCAAATTATACAACATAATCATATTTAACATGATCATATTCCACAGTATAGACATATCTAACATGATAAAATTTCACAGCATAAACATACATCACAGTATGAGATTTCACAACATAAACATATTTAACATGATCGAATTCCACAGGATAAGCATAATTAACACGATCAAATTCTGCAGCATAAACAAAACTAATATAACCAACTCTCACAACATAAACATATTTAACATGATTAAATTTCACAGTACAGACATCTGTAACATCAAATCAAATTCCTGGAGTTCAATTTAAAAGTAAATTAATGGAACAGAGCATACAAAACAATTTCAACCAATAGGAATTTAAATACTTTTTAAATAATCAACTTCCGTGTCTTGACAGTAAAGCGGAATGTCACAAGTTTTTCTAATAAAAACGGAATGTAATCATGCGTTCAATTTTTTGCAAGTCTAAGTTAAAAGGTAAATCACAGGAACATTTCTTGTTCGATTAATACATTGTATGCAACAACAAAACTCAACAATTGTATATGAGAAAAGATGGAGCTTCACCCATACCCAAAAATTCCAAGAGGAACCTAAGTAAAAAAACAAAAATTAGCTAACAGCAGTATATTTGAATCGACTTATTCAGCCATTTTGATTTGCATCTCTGATGTGTGAAATTTTGTAATATCATTAATACTATATTCATTAATTGCAGTGCATCTGTATTATAGCTCTTTGCCTATGAAGCAGTGTAACCTCACCTGAACTCAGTTTGTGGAACATAATATCACAAGAGACAGAATTAGACTTGTAAGTCTCGTTAAATCCCTGTACCATGACACTGTTATGATGCTCATATAATCGACAGTAACAGTAACTAAACATGCAAGTGACATGTTATCTAGCAATATAGCAATTGATAAATTAGCAATATAAACGCTAGGACTGAGAAACTCATAGATGAAGCAAGTTAAAACGCAATGCAAACAGTCTTCAATTACCAAATTCCAACACGTAACTGATTTTTAAGTAAAAATATAAAGAACGAGTCAGTTACATCCAACGTAAATCCATATTATGCAAAGTTCTACTAAGCACCATTATCTAATGACCATATGCAATTGTGCATCGATAGGCAGTGTCGGGCAAAATCGTGAATGAAGGACTTATTCAAGGTCCCCTAAAGAGTAGCCATCTCAGTGAAAGAGTCTCAAACAACTACTCTATGGAGTACAAGTCAACATCAGAACCAACTGACTAACGTGTCTTCAATTCTTAAATAACTCATGACAGCAAAGTTCAATGCTATGCAAAGCAGCAAGTAAGAAAATCATCTACCTTTTGTATTCTCTATCTATGAGGCAGTGTATCCTTACATGAATTCAATGACTAGAATATAATATCAATCGAGATAAAATGAGATCACGTAGTCTTGCTAACTCCTTGTTAAAAGGCATTGTTAAAATTCTAATTTACAACACATCAAAGAAATAACAGCAACAAAACATGTAGCATTGCATGCTACCTAGCAACAGCTATTAATACATTAGCAACACAGTTTGAGAGACAGAAGAAAAACAATGTCAAGCAACACAAACAATACATATACCCCATGAACATTATCAAATCCCATGCAGCAATCCCATTTTTAAATTAAGTCCAAATCAAATCCAATGCACTTAAAATATCTTATCAAGCACAATAAGTACCTTTAACAATTTCACGACAAGCTGCACTCGTTTAAGAACACACTTAGCGTAAAAGTGTTAAAATAATACAGAGATTTGATTTATATAGTAACAAACAATTTTGCAAGTAGAAATTTTCCACATAATTGAAAATCAACAATAACTTTCCACTAGAAAGTTTACGTAAAAAGATGCAGACACGTGGACACATAAAAGTTTACCAGAATAGCAATTGAAATGGAAACGAGACACAGCTGAAACAGAGATGAGAAAAGATTGGTGGAAAAGCTCTTCTTCGGTGAAAAATGAAAGCGTTTAGCCTGAACTTCAGAACTTTGGGTGCGTCACCTTCAGAGCCTACAAAAAATTGTACAGTTTAAATTACAATTAGTAATTAGTTTGAATCCACCTCAAGCCGCCACGTAAGGACACTGAGCAAGTCCTTCACTCGCAATTGCTCATGAGCTTCAGCGTAAAACTCCGATTCAGTGTCCGCGCTATAGTTGGGAGCGCCTCTGAGCAGTTTCTTCAAGGGGTGCAATAAAAAATGCTCATTCGTACATAAGATAGAAACTTAAATGTAAAGATAAAAATTGCATGAAGATCACTAAGATATTTCACAGCAAGATTGCATTGATTGACTGACTGCTTGATAGAGTGACTAACTGACGAAAAGGTGTGAACATCAATCAAACGACTGATTGATGGACGAACAGTTTGGAAGGTACCTTGGCAATGTCGACCCCAGTAAGGCTGTTGACAACTTGAGGCAGGTTTTCCATAACTTGGATGATTTCGTTCGTCAACTTAGCTGCTCCGATCTCTCCATCGCCGATGGCAACCATCGTCATCTTCTTCGTGTGAGTCAGAGGGGCAGCGATCTCCGCGGCAACCTGAAAAATATAAATTTATGTAGCACCACGTTTTTTTAAATAACATAACCATAACCAAGAAATTCCAATACTGTAATACAATGATGCTCTAAAATGTTTTTAAAATATGTATTACAGCAATAGATTGAAACTAATATGGATAAACAAGATTATTTGCTTTGATATTTAACTAAAGAGTGAAAGCGAAAAGGCTGGTCTTTATTTCAACATAAAGAAGACAAAGATTATGACAACAGTTGGGCAGACAATTTTGTGATAGACGGAGAGGAATTGGAGGTGGTTTCAAGCTGTACGTTTTTAGGATCTGTAATAGAAAAAGAGGGCAAGTGCGATACGGAAATAAAACGTAGGGTGGCGATAGAAAAAACCGCAATGAATGGATTGGAAAAAATATGGAAGGATAGACATGCGAGTACAGATACGAAAAAAAGACTGGTGAAGGCTTTGATAATACCGACAGTACTATATGGTTGTGAGACATGGACATTGGACAATGACAAAGAAAATGAAAAAAAAGATAAACGCATGTGAGATGTGGATTTGGAGGAAGATGCAGAGAATATCTTGGAAAGAAAAAAGAACAAATGAGTGGGTGCGCACAGAAATTGGTATCGATATGGATGAGTCGTTACAACAAACAGTGCTAAGAAGAAAGTTGGTTTTCTTTGGTCATGTTATGCGTTCAAATGGTTTGGAGAAAGATCTGATGCTGGCATGCGGAGAGGGAAGGAGAAAACAAGGACGACCAAGGAAAAGGTGGTTGGACGAGGTTCAAGAAACAACAGGAATGAATCTGGAACAAGTAAGTGAAGCGACATCAGAAAGAAAGCAATGGAGAAGGTTGGCCATGACGATCGCTAGGGTTCAACGAACTGACAGCACAAGGTGATATTTAACTTTTAATGAACTTTGAAAGCCGTGTGTTAGTTCAGCTCTCACCTTGGGAAGCGTTTCCAGTACCATGTCAACAATGGCTGCATCCTGGTATTCTTTCCAGGCCTCTGCTTTCTTTTCCATCTGTTCGGCCTCTGCCTTTGCCTTGGCCTCAATCGCAAATGCCTCAGCTTCTCCCTTCATCTGTGCAAGACCACAAATTGGGTCAGACAAATGCATTACCTGGCACTACGCTAATTACATTTGCCAGGTGTGGCCTAGAATAAGTAAATCAGTATATACTTCATTAAGCAATTAGTAATCAAATCACATCTTGATCATTGGTGTACAGACATCTAACAAAGAGTTTTGCTAACGGATCTGTTATTACGATGTAATGGCATTTGACATCATACTATAGGCCAGCATAGAGTGCCTCTGACTGTTAAGTCATCGTATACAGCATACCTGAATCGCTTGTGCAGCAGCCTGTGCTTCAAACACAACTCGATTCCTACAAAGCAAAGAATTCAATAATTAATCACTGACTCGTAAACAATAAACAAGTTACTGAGGTTCTTAAAAGTTCTCTACAAATGTTCTGAAAGACACAAGCATCTCAATTGGCTCCAGTTCAGTAAGAAGCGACGATCATCGACAAAAGGTTTCGGCCGACTACAAAATTCTGGTCGCTTGTCAGAGAGAGAGAGAGACCAACAGAGGCAAAATGCAGTATCACATGAGTTTTCTGCAGACAACCTATGTGTTGTCTGCTGCTGTTGTTCAGATTATCATTTGAAGAAGGAATTTTGGCGTTAAAGTGTTTCATACAATGATTGACTAACTAATTTCACGTGAAAATTAATTTTTTTAAACTTTCCGAAAATTTACGTTATTTTGCCCAGGACTCCAGGGTCAGCGGTTTTTACGTACAGGCACCCAGGGTTCAATGTAAATGCATAATGTATATATTATGCATACATACCTGATAGCGGAATGAAGGGTTTTATTAAATCTGTCCATGTCAATACTATGTTACTGGCTTTTAAGTGCTATTATGTTACAACGTCCACCTTGATTGATTAATGGTGTCAATAAATTACACATAATTTCAACTGCAATTGAAAGCATGAACACAACACACTGGCAAGTCAATGACAATAAAAAATAATAAAAAATTCTCAATTCGATTCACATCTTATCAAGACGACCTGTTTGCTTCAGCCAGCTTTTCCAGTCGATACTTTTCAGCCTCCGCTGGTTTCTTGATTGTCGAATCGAGTTCACGTTCACGTCGAATAATTTCCTGTTCTTGAACTTCAATCGCTTGACCTCGTTCAACGACCTTGATCTGCATCGACTCCTCTATTATCGCCTGCTTCGTCTTCGCAGCCTACACGCAAGATTCAAACAATGTGGGAATATATGCATTGTTGCAGATGCCCTCATGTTTCGAGCAACAACATAATATGTTATATACTGTGAGTACTATGCTATAATATTTATTGTAATTGTAATTGAACATTTAGAAAGCGCCGCTCACAGATTCAGTAGCGCATCCGACAAAGTTAGCGCTTCCTCTAACAAATAGTATAGTCTTCAGGCGTTTACGGAACAGGGGAAGAGAGAGAGAGACCAAGGAGCTCAAGACGTAGCTTGCGGGGGAGGCAGTTCCAGTAAGAAGTATATTACACTGGCTTCCTACCTGGCAGCACACTGGGTATGGGATTGCTGCTTTGGTCTGGCAATGTCAGCTTCGTGATGCCCCAGACTACCTGCGAGAGCTCTGTTACTCTACAGGTATCCAAGGCAACCGCACTCTGATCCGCACAGAATGGACTGCTCTTGGTTCCATTCACATGAACTGCAATGATGCAGAATATCTAGAGGCTTTTCTGTGGTGGGCCCAGTTGTCAATACATTGTTCAAAGGAGCTACGTCTTCTTCCTGAATTTTTAAAACAAAAAATGTACTTTTTGTATAATCTTTCTTATAATCGATATGAAGATTGAAAATAGACACCTGAATATCGTACGCTAGTTTCGCTTGCGCTTTCTTCGTCAGAACCTCCTGATCGAAAGCTGCATTCTGCACCTCGTAGTCTCTCTGTGCTTTTGCAATTTCAATGTTTATCTTGAACTGAGCAGCCAAACGCTCTTCCTCTGCCATCGCTTCCTATCAACAATCACAATCAAATGGCAAAAACTCAACACACTGACAATGACAGCCAAATGGAACCATGATCATACGTGTGATTCAATCGGTTATTGACAATTCTGGTTATCACACCCCACCCATGCATATATTACATGAGAAATAAGATTGTTTGTTACAATCATTGTTCAGAGTGTTCTCAAAAGAAAGGTTTGCTATTTTCTTTGTATAGAACTCTTGACATAGATTATGATTTCAGTGAGATTAAAGAAAGGCTGAACAGAGATTGAAGTAATAATGAAGTGAGAATAAAATGAGATCAAAGCAAGAATGAAGTGAGACTGATATAAAATTCAAGACAGATTGAATGAAGATAGTGGCACAGAGTTTACATTTAGAATGAAGAGAGTGAAGCAAGATAATGCAAATCAAATGTATGTAATGTAAATATCTGAAATTGAAGCGAGATGATCAACACCTTGATTCCCGCATCACGTCGTGCTTGTGCTTCACCAATTCGAGCGTCTCTCTTCACTTGCGCTGTGCGCGACATACCAAGCGCCTTAAGGTAACCCTGAAAATCAAACAAAAGACTTTAAAAACAGACTCTTGCTCAAGAAGAAAAGAATAAGCATGTTCCTCCTCAGAGGATATACAGTAGATGAATTAAGAGCTTTGTATTGCTTTGTATTTGAAAAATTATAAAGAACTTTTCTCAGAACTTAGAGCCTTTCAGAAGCGCTCCCAGTGTGAGCAACCCCAAGAGAAAAGGCAGGATCTGGGTCAAGAGAAAAATGAGGAAAGACTAACAGAGCAAACTGATGACGGGTTACCACATTGTTCATTACAGTCATTGACAAACTCATTATTACCATTGTATCAGTATTCATAAAGTCATACATTGCCGCTCACTATCATCACCAGTATCCTGATCATTGACTCATCAGTCAAATCATCATTATTTTCACAGCTTTTGTTGTCATGATTATATTTATTACCACTGGTGCCATTGCACTAGGTTGAATTATTTGAAATTAGCAAGTCTGCCAGAAAGGCGTACGGTATATGTTAAAGTTTATAAACATTTGAGATCCGCCATCTCTGAATGATATGCAATTTAATATGAGGGTGTCAAATCATAATTCTGACGATGTTTAAGACGACCTCTTCATCTTTGATGTCCTTCAACGTGTAACTGACGACGCTGATTCCCATGTTCACAAGATCAGACGACGCTACTTCGAAGACATTCTTCGAAAACTTCTTCCGATCTTTGTAAATCTCCTGCAACAACAAAAATGCCTTATTTGCAAAAATATCACGCATCAGAATGACAAATAATTATAGCAATCATTCATTTTATGGACTTATATAGCACTCCTTCGAAGAAATCTAGTCAGGAGCTCTCTCAGTCCTGCCACAGCAATAGAATAGAAAGAAAGAGATTTATGAAACAAAGTTTAACTGGTCAGATGTAATAAATGCAGCTTTGCAGGAGATGGACAGCCCTACAGCAGAGAAAGCTCGACATTGCCTGGTAGCCAGGTAAGCCTGTGGCACTAGGAATTGCCCATTCATAGCAGAGCGAAGAGCCTGACACGCTTCAACATCAGAGAATGGACGACAGTAGTCTGGCCACTGGGGTGTAACCACAAAAGATTTGTGGTGGGATTTCGTAAATTACATATAGAAAAAGAAGGCAGTGCGTGTTTCTACCTCAACAGTCATGTTGCCCATCATGGCCCTCTGGTGACCTTCGAGCGTCTCCTGGGCAATACGTCGAATGTCCACTTCCTTCTTACCAATAAACTGTTGGCAGGCGGCCTGCAACATCTCGCGGTTCTGACCCTGGATCTTCACCTGCAATAAACACAACGTCATCAGCACTATGCATTTATTTATTAAACCCAAATATCTGATGAAAGCGAGAAATGCAAATAAAGTTGTTTTTATTAGATGAACCGTTTTGCAGTTACTCCTTGTTAAGAACTTTCATTAAGTCAATTACTGGAAAGACACGCACTTAAATTGGAATGGGCTTCCTATGTCGCTGCGCTTTCTCCCCAGGGTCCACTCTGATACTTTTTAAGCACATCTCAAAACTTTTACCCAGGTTGGGTAGGGAGCACTCCTGAGTAGTCGCCTTGAAGGGGATGCTATATAAATTCTTGCAATGAATGAACGAATGACTCATCTCAGAGGAGGATTGAAACCATATTCTCTGTATGGTAAAGTGAGCATTTGATCAAATCAGCTACTTTATAAACGTTGAACATCCAATACCTGTGCAATTCCTGTGACAGAGATGGCGACTCCCAGTTGTGTGTAGACGTGTTCGCTTTGAATCTGGAGCGTCATTGTATTCAGCGAGATCCTATTTTTCAAACACAAATGATATGGATTCAATAGAAATTGAATATTTAAATCAGCAACGCATTTCTAATGCACTCTTTAAACCTATGTATGTATGACTTGTACGTATGCATGCCATGCATGCATGCATGATGTATTTGCATGTTTGTATGTAGGTATGTATGGAATGTAGGAATGTATTGAATGTATACAAGCACTATGTGTGTGTCGCATTATCGCTATTAAACAAATTTATACGGTCACACCGATACATGAATGCGAGGCACGGATAGTTAAGTATGTTTGAATCCATACATGTCTTTATGTATGCTTGTATGAATGTCTTTGTACGTCTGTAAATCTGTACGCATGCATCGAAACACTGAAAATAATGCATTTTAAATACCTAAAAATGTGCTTCACACATGAATATCTGCAAGCAAGACTAATTTTCTCATGCCAACCTTTAAAAAATTTCCCCCAACTTGTTCTAAAGGTGAAGAATCAAAATAAACTGATGTATCAGCAGCGCTGGTCTTTGCTGAACGAAATATAGGTAAACATACTGGAGAAAACACAAGAGTGATGAAAAATCACAATTAATATGAGATAGAATTGGAAACTTAACAAAATATATATAAAACTATATTCAATCAATATTCCAACATATATAAAAAAAGATTTATGTCCTTTGCTGACCTCTGAATCATCTGCAGTATTGGCCAAACGAAAACTCTTCCACCAGGAACCAGCATTGGCTTTGACAGACAACATCCTACACATAAAAGATGGTAAAAATGCATTTTAGGGTCATAAATTATTCGCCATTATGCGGGTTTTAGCATTGGTCAAATACAAGTCGGATTGGTGAAAGAATGCTTCCTAAAATAGAAGTCGGATTGATCACAATAATTGATATAATACAATATTATAATAAGTGCATATGTATTTGTTTAGATGTGTACAAGTTTGTTATAGCGCCCCTTCAAGCTCTCTCCTTAAAGGCGCTTCCAACTACAGAGCGGACACTGCATCGGAGTTTCATGCCGAAGCGCTGAGCAATTGAGAGTGAAGGACTTGCCCAAGGCCCCTGCGCGGCAACTTGAGGTGGATTCGAACCTGCAACCCTTCGGCTGCAAGGCGATAAACATACCCACTACAGCACCGCGCCCCACAAAGGGTATACATAATAATATGTGTATATATAATTATATATAACAAATCCAATTGCCTTGTAATTGAACATATGTCATTATTAAAGCTTGCACCTCTACTCTACAGTAGGCCTACAAGCAGTTCAGCATGACAGCTTCAAGTGAATAAAAGCAAAATCTTAGAGTGCATAAAGGAACGGTCATTCCGAGAAGCTTCATTGGTAATGAAAGAAGCAGCTTTTGTTCGAGCAATTTTGCGGCGCAAGACCTTTACGCATGCGCACCCTTCGGCACATGTATGCATGACTGTGTTTGTTTTTAAATGTCTATGATCTCCAACAATTCGTTACTTCGGATCAATTGGCGTCGGGAGGGTCATTTAGGACCAAGGTTTGTGTCGTTATTAGAAAACATGCCAACAACCTTCCGTAGCAGAAATAATTTCTTCATGCGTTGCGTTATCTTCCGCCGCAGAAGCAACACGCAAACAATAAACACAACGAAGAGTATGTGCAATACCTGACACAACCATCGCCTCATTCGGTCCGCAAGTATGAAAAGGCATTTTTAGTTGAAGCACGGCTCTTTTACAACCAACTACAAAGGTACGAAACGACGAGCTGTTGGGAAAGAAATTATTGAAATTAGCATTAAAAATCGTAAAACTTCTGCAAAAACAGATTACATGACCAAACGCACAGAATAAATATTACATAGATTCCATCTTATGACGTCAATCTGCTCAAGCTCAGCATGTGCGGCCGTGCGCATTTTAAAATTGTAATGCTTTCAACTTGTACGAATTTAAAAAAATCAGGCTTCTCGAGAATTAGGAAAAGCTACTATACATATCAGTTCGAAACAATGTTGGTCGCATTTTGGTCAATTAGATTGAGCAGTTACTGATTTTATCTTAGGCCTACTTATAACTACGTCACTGAGTGTAGCTCTTGTCTATGAATATTCAATATACGTTATGATTCAGATACAGCAGCAGAATAATTATTGTTCAAGAAGATGCTTTGCCTAGCAAGTAGATTAAGTGAGTTGTCTGATTGACTGATTCACGTGCTTAATAGGTCCATTTCTACTTGTTTCTGCATAAAAAATTCGAACAACACGCAAAAACACACAACATGTGGAATCTGTTTTGAGAAAATTGTGAACACCCATTGCCGAAAGATATAGGCCTAGGCCTGCCGTCTAAGGGGTGTCTAGATCTAATAGTAGCCTAGCACGGGAGTTGACAGAGGCCATGGAGGATGTGAAGCTCGGCATTGCTGCCAACTGCTCTGAAGGGGCCGCGGCGTCTGTAGCTAGGCCACATTTATGATCGTTTTCTGCTGAAGTTCTAATCCACAGAGCATAATTTATCGATGTTATAAAAAATAGGCCCTAGGCCTATAGGCCTAGTCCTAGGCCTATAGGTTAATTAATTAAGCCCTAACAATGATTATTATATGCGGAGTTTATGATTTTGTGACTTTTGGATATACTGTAACAGAAAATTAACTGCAATCATGCAGTTTGAACTTCAAATTAATAACTTAATAAAATCAGATCGTGGGCCTATTAGGGGAAAGTACCCTAAGATGGGACACTTAACAGCTTTTTCCAATTTTTTACATTGCAAAAAGCACCATGTTAAACTAAACTGCATTGATGTACTGCATGTGCATTTGACTTTCAAATGGCGGTTGTAAAATTTGACACCAGTCCTATCAAAAAAATGTATCATTATTGTCTTTTATAAAAAGTACCAAAGTGTCCCATCTTAGGCACCTATGCTCCTAAGATGGGACAGCAATTTCCATGGTATCAGATTGTGAAAATTTCAGTATGCAGTCAATAATTATAATTACAATAGAATGGCTCATGGGTGGTTATGTTATTCAAATTTATCAACAACAGAGAAAATTGTTGAATCTTAAGACTTTTTTAATGTCAATGCCAAGTCCTGGGCCTCTGGGTATAATAAAATCTGTTGCTCAATCCATAAGCTTCGACAAAACTTTCTGCAATAGGCCATTACCTACAAGCAATCAACAAAATCAATGCCATTCATAATTTGTAAACATTGAATTTATTTTTATACAAATCGATGATATGCCCATTGCCCAAGCATCGTAGCCTAAAAGTGTTCCATCTTATGGAATCTTGTGGTGTCCCATCTTATGGCACACTGTTGCAGCTTATTATAAAACAATTATTTTTATTATCACTCAGCCTACAGCTATGCAGAATAAATAATTAACACTTATAAAGAGGCTATTATAATTATGCATATACCATAAAATGAAATAAATATATAACGCTTTCTTTACTGTGTACAAAAATTGAAGAACGTGACATAGCATCAGCGATCACAAAAATTTTCAAAAATCAATAACATCAAGGCAACAGCATCGCTAGTAGTAATAGTTGGTATGCGGGTTCTAATCTTGGGGATACATCATTTGCAACTGTAAACAGTGGCGTCCTCTGCTGAATAACAATAATAATGGGTGTGTCCCATCTTAGGAACTGTCCCATCTTACGGCACTTTCCCCTAGATAGGCTAGGCCTATAGCCTAGACCTAAATAAAAAAAATCGCAGGTAGTTAGGGCCTATCTGCACTTCTGCGCTCTATTATTTAAATTTGTTTCGTTAATTTTGTTTACCTTATGGCCTAAAGCCTTAAGATAGGCCTAGTTTATGGGTCCGTGACTAGGCCTACTCTGCTCTCGTCAGTCCTAGGCTACATGTGCATAAGCTTTAAATCATCACCTATAGCCTATATGCTCAACTTTTTGAGTGCGACATATTAAGAGATTGATTTACGATTGAAATTACCAACTGAATAGAATCATATTTTAGGCCTCCACGCTCCAAAGCGTGTCGTGTCAACACACGCATGTCAGCCATGCATGGCATGAACAGCTATAGCTATAGGCCTAGAGTATAGAGGCCTAGCTATGTACTATGTAGGCTACATAATGGCCCTAATATCGATTCACAATCGCCACCACGGGTCCACGGCGCTCCATCCATATGATAGCCTAGCACACCGACGAAAAAATTTACCCGATCAACAATGAATTTCGCAACACTGTTTTAGAGTAAACCGAAGAACAGCTGATTGCCTGCCTATGGTGTTTGTGGGCTTTGAAGTTCTTTGTAAGTAGATGGCATAAAAATAATGTTCAGAACGAATGTAGGCCTATGGTGCAGTGTAGGACTAGGTCTATTCAGTGTACAAATTGTGGAAAAATAACTGGGGGGAGGTTGGAACCATTATCCACTTGAAATCGGGGTGTAAAAAACAGACTTTAACATGGGCTCTAAGAAAGACTGGGGGTTGAAACCCCCAGCTCCACCGACAATCCTCACCCTGGGTCTATTAGACCTACGGCACAATGCAGTGCATTGAAAGTGAAAATGCAGGAATGACAACTTGCAATTATATATTATAGGCTAGGCCCTAAACGTTTGCTCTGCAGTTCGAAGGGTTCGTGGCTGCTTTTTAGAGTTGTCATGGTAGGTTATCCCATGCACACGGTTTTTTAGTGCGCATTTCTAAGCTTACATCAAAGGTGCTGTCGTAAATAAATTTGTGCAAATGCAAGCAACAGCAATTTTTGTTCAGTTAGGCCTACAACCAGTTTAAAATGCTCGTTGTCATACAAATGGGAATAATTAACCATGGAGGATTGGAAGGGAGAGAAAGGATTATTATGCACTATTTTCTAAATTCCTTTTAAGCAAGCCCTGTGATCGCGTCCGTGATATGCCCTCTATCATAGTCTATAATTTCAGCAAAACACACTAAATATAGTGTACGTCTTGCTGTAGTCTACTCTTTAGGCTATTTTCTAGTGACCACATCAGATTCTACATTCGTAATAGCTCAGATGGCATTATCCTACATGTATAGGCCTATTCGTGGAATCGTGGTGCTGATTGCTGAAAATGTAACCAGACCCTGCAGCACTCAGGTGAATTTAACTACAGTAACGAGCTCAGTAGAAGACACTGTGAGACCCGGCCAATGAAAGCATTAGACCTATGCACTAAAGGTCCAGATAGAGCCAAGAGCAGCGGACCATTCAGTTTTTAAAAGTCATGTGAGCCGAACTCAGCCAAGTACAGGCCACAGGTGGATAAAATTGTACATTGTATCCAATAATTGAGTGCATATTTAAAAAAAGTACTAATGCTTCCAAGAAATTTTGGTTAGTACTTAGCCTAATATGCTCCCGTGCATATCGGCGTAGCATAGCCAACACTTGTGCGAGCGTTGGCTTCCGGGCCCATAGTCAACAGTCATGAGGCATAGATGCCATATGCTTATGACGTGGGAACTACAATCCTATAGTTATACACGTAGGCTACATGTAGGTGCAACCCTTAAGAATCGAGACAGTGACATCTGGAGCGACTACGTTTCATTAAATTCTGGCACGTAAAATCAATGTAGGCTACCAACTTAATCAAAGCCGCCAGTCATTGCGTTAGGTCCAAGACCCAGAGCGAATACTAACCGAGACTGCTGTTTGTGTATTGGTCTAGGCCCAGGGTGAGAATTGCCGGTGGGGATTGAGTCCCATAGTAAAGTATGTTTTCCACACCCGAATTCCAAGTAAATCATAGTCCAACTCCCAGTTATTTTTCCACAGTCTCACACTGTCTACTAGACTAGGCTAAGTGTCTAGACGTGTCTAGGCCTGTAGACCATTGCCCAACAGTACTGCAGCAGGCCTGCCCTTCAGAGACACACTAGGCCATCGATGAACAAAGTTGGACCAACGAAAATTGCACCAATGCTGAGACTGATGGTCATAGACTCACTATAGGCCTACTCAGCCGCGGTTGCATAATATTATATAAAAATTAAAGGCTTGTTGGTGTAATCCAGTTAGATCTACTCAACTCTAACTCTAGGACTTGTTTGTGGCACTTAGGTCTACATAATTATTTATAAGACTTGTTGATGTCGTTTGCGACTTAAGACTTGCAAAGTTGCAAATGTCGTTGACATCTAAAAATTATATTTAGTAGGCTATGCTTACAATGAACGACAGCTATAGGCTATATAGGCTTATAAAATGATCTTTGGACGACTATCTGCTCCACACGGTCACTCAGCCGTGCCTGATATTATCAACTGCGTCAACCACGCACTGTTTGCTCGCTCGCTTAGGCTACTCCTACTGCTGAGCACTGCTACCCTTCAGTCTTTTGTTACCACCAGACTTGACTACTGCTGCTCTCTCAATGTTGGCCTACTTGCCCTAATTTGCAACACCTTAACATATTATCATAGATAGTTTGGATATAGTTTTCATACAGGTTATAATAGGCCAATTGATACAAATAATTTATAGGTCTACATTTATTATTCAACTAGGCATATAATGTCTAATAGGGCCTATAAATATAGATATACGCATTAACAATGGCCTATTCCAGTATTCTTATAGATGTTTGCATCAATTTCAGGCGATGATATCAAGCATAGGGGAAGGAGGAGCTAAGTGGGAAAAATGATGCTTTGGGCAAGTCCTTCACTTATTGTTATGCAATTCAAATGCATATGCGCTATCGAGGCGTGGGCACTTCTGAACTAACTCTGTAAGAAGAGCGATATCAAACTGCAGCTGTAATGTATTTTTTATTGTATTGTATTTGGACCCTCGCCACGGAATTTCATCACCATAGGCAACAAGAGGTGCCAAGTGCCAACTTTTCCAGCGGTGAGTCAGTGGTAGGCCTACTATTTTTCAGTAGGCCTGTTTGATCAGGCAAGTTTTTTGCGAAGTCTTAAAATAATGAACATCGCATAAAACAGACTACTGAGCCTTAAAATGACAAATTAATTTGAAATTCTCCGAAATTGTGTAGTCGGGTCTATCAAGGTAAGGACCTAGGGCTTGGTGGACCAGAAAATCATCGTCGGCGGCCCAGCAATGGCCCAAAGGCCGACTCTTTGACACATCGTATAGGCCTACCTTGAACCTACCAGCGATGAGATTTATAGTCTGCACTGTAGACCTAAGTGCGGTCGAGTCTAGGCTACATCCATAGCCTACTCAGGTCAACCGTCTCACCTTGTTTGGCGCATAAAATAATATGTCAAAGACTCAAAGTTACCGTAACAGATACCTCTAGCTTAGTATACAGTAGGCCTACGATACTCTAGCTGTTGCTTCTGATTGTTATGGACCAACAAGACTAGTACTGCATTGCTCTAAAAAAAATTAATTTCAGCTGCTCGGCTAGGGTGCCTGACCTGTAAGGCTAGAAGCACGGTTCGAGATTCCGCTCAATGCCATGCTGCCACTATGTAGCCATAATATACGCATTGAGCAAGTCCTTTGCGCACAAACTTTTGAAGGTGGATACACTCTTCGCTTTTCTGCACTTAGGCCCTAATAAAATTATTATTATATCTCAGATCTTTCTCGTCGGTTCAGTTTTTAATCATTTTCGTCGCCCATGTTCATTGTTCATTCGATGATCGCCAATTATTTCTCTTTATTTAACAGATCCAGAAAAAGGAAACAGGTAGGGAGAAGGGGGGGGGGTGTCATTCCAGATGGCAGGTCCAGCGGTGGGAAATGATCTAGGTTGGGTCAAAGTTGTCACTTGATCGCGGTACAAAGAATTCAGCGGATTGAATACAGTAGAGATGCTCAAATTTTCTGGAAAATAAGATAAATTCTTTAACTGAATGGCTACTGATCGCATTATAGTATGTAGTAGGCCCTATGCAATATACACAGACAGGTTCCGTCTCTGTTATCAAGTAAGCCTACAATGTCGTGTAATTTGCGCCTACATGATTGTATAGTGAGCAGCCCTGCAAGGATTTCCATGGATATCAGATGAGACTCAAACGGATTCCATATGGGTCTCATCTGATTAAGTATACGGGTCCTGCTTAAATATGCTCCAACTCCAAGTGGGTCCGGATGATATTCCATGCTCTGATACACGCTGGTCTATTATAATCAGGTTGGGTGGATTTCCTAGAATAAGTAACATAGGCTTAAGACAAAGTTAGCTGATGCAAAGGAAGTTCGTTTAAGTCAAAGTTACTTGAAGTAAAGGTGCAAAAGGATGCAAGGCAAGTTAATAAAATATTATGTCAGATAGGCCTAAACAACGTTAGGAAAATAAGTTTGCCTGCAATTGAAAATAATATAATTCGAACTAAACGGAACAATCAGATGGATGCGAATGAATCCTTCCTTCCTACTTTTTCTTTTGTATCCACCATTCACTATTTTAGTCTTTCTTCTACTATATTTTGCCACCTCTGCACAATTGCCGCCAGGGGCCATCTCACCCCTCGCCCCATTGCGGTATGCTACTAGGTTCAAGGCTTCGTCTGTCGCCGTGAATCACGAATTTCTCTGGCCGAGATATATCGGCTCTTCCGATATGTAGGCCTAGGCCCACACGTGTCAAACTGTGTCTGGTACTGATTGGAGAATAACCTTTGGTCTATGTCCTGCGCTCATGGCTTCATAGAAGCTTTTAGGAATTTGGGTTTTACCGTTATAATGATTGCCATGTTTAAAATTTTGTTATCGGTCGTGGTTCAGAAAGTTCGCGAGGCCAACTGGTAGAAACCTGCTTCTAAGAATTTGCGAACGATACATTGTTGGGCAAATTCAGAAAGAAAAGGCATTGCTTAGGCCTATAGACCTAGATAAGAATTTTCGAGGGGCTGGGAGGGTCAAAGGGTTCAACCCCTTAGTTTTTATTAGTTCTCCACAGTAAAGTATTCTTTGCACGCCCAACTCCACGTGAAATCGTGATCATAGTCTGATATGAAATTTTTTGCGTGCAGTTCAGCACAATATGTAGGCCTACACAGTCACTAGCCTATAGGCCTACTGTAAGTTCTAAATGGATTTGTACAGTAGTCGGAGCACTTTTGTGCTGTTACAAATATTTTTAAAAGATCGTCGCCGTCCGATTGGCAGTAATTTATAATGAAGGATGGGAAGGGAAAGAAAGAAGGCTGTGCAGATAAAACATCCTTTTAAAAAACCTGTAGTCTCACCACTCCAGTTTTTTTCTACAATGCTCAAACTGCTTCTAAATCCAAAGGACCACTCTTGCTACTGCATTTCACTGCTAATTGAAACACGAATAGCCTACCTGTCAAGACTGGAATAACCATAGGCTACTAATACTATTACACAAGATTGCATTTAAGTGAACGTGTCTTATCAGCAGAGATACGAGTCCGAAGACTATGTATCAAAATTATACTTTTTCCACTTTTCAGTAAAACGGTCATCTGATCGTCAATCGTTTCTGGAACAGAGAAGATCTGTTATGTAAACGGAAGGTCGACTAAAACGCAGCCAAATTATCTGGCACTGCTTCAGAGTGACTACCAAAATGCCTGCGAGCCACTGAATCTGACAAAGCAAGAATTGCACTGAACGCCCGGCCTCCAGGGTGTGTCACATAACGTACATGTACATGTATGCCTACTCGTCTTGTGATTTCGAGATGACTTCTACAGCGCCCAAAAGCTAAGTCGTGGAACCAGCTTTGTAACTTGCGCTAAATCAATAAGCGGGGTGGGGGGTCAAATCGAGCTCAGTTCAAGATGGAACGGTGTGAGGAATTTAGCGAAGTGGTTGGACTAGGGTGAAAATTTTCGGGGAAGTGGGAGATTTCAAACCCTAGTCTTTCTCATGATTCCTCAGTTATAAGTCTTCATTGCACGTCCCAGGGTTATTTTCCAGGAATTGCAATGAAAAGGCTTCTCCATTTTGCTAGCCAGCACAATTAAACCAGCAAGAGACCAGACAGCACATTGACCTTTCAGTGATTTACCGACACCGTAGAAACAAACATTCAACTGTACACGGATCAAAATCCCCACCGAGTCGTTTCCTACAATTTTCCCACTATAGGCTAGGCCTATAATAGCCTACGTTGGACCGTAAACGTTAGCAGACGGTGATAATATGAGGAATATATCATGGGATGAGCGTGTTGTGACTCTTTTTCCCGGTTACGACATTGCTACATAAAACAAGACGACGTCCTATTCTTCTAAAAATATTACGACGATAATAATTAAACATCTGTCATCAACAAAACGACCGAAGCCAACAGTGATTCATCGAACTGTGAATGCAAATGTTTTTCTGTAGCGCCGTTATATACATGTAAATGATTGCTTCTTAGATGTGGACCTATTCACCGAGCAGAGGTCGCTCCTCATCACAGTTGGCGCAAAGCGTGTTGTAGGTAAGCTCTTTGTCCCGGTTACGACATTGCTTCAGAAAACAAGACGACGTCCTATTCTTCTAAAGATAGGCTATTATGACGATAGGGGCCTAATAAAAATTATAATTAAACATCTGTCATCAACAAAACGACCGAAGTCAACAGTGATTCATCGAATTGAGCATGCAAATGTTTTTCTGTAGCGCCGTTATAACTAATTGGTTCTTAGATGTTGGCTATTCACCGCGTAGAGGTCTCATCACAGTTGGCGCAGAGCCACCGCTACGTTCCTGTATACATAGTTACGGCCGGGGATGCCCCGAAGCATGGCAAGCTAAGTACAATGAGGCGTGACATGAAAGGTAGACCTACGGTACACTTGAGAGCTATGCGATCTGAGGGTCGCATTTTCACGGTCCGCACAAGACAACTGGTCTGGCAGCAGGATCGTCGAGAGGGAGAGAGGAAAACGCTCTGGGGTTCGGCGACTTTTAGCGGGTGATCGTAATTTTCGGGTCACTGGCTCACGCGCCTGGGACAGTCTTCCACCATTTATCCAGGAAATCAATACTCAATCTACTCTTAAACAACTAATTTCGAACTCTTTGAATTTACCCGGTACTCTGACAATTATGCATGTAGCCTAAAGCATCCAAGCATACATGTAGCTTGCTCTGGACGATGCTATAGAAACTGTCTAGTTAATTACATTACAAAACAACTGCAAAACAACTCGCTTCCCGGGTGGTTTAACCGTCTTACATGTGGCTGATGAGGCTGCTGTTCAGTGGCTGAACGCGTTCTGCAAAAGCTAAATAAATAAATAAATTAAAATTACTACAATGTGAGCTATAGGCCTATGTATTTCCCGTTCGTTATCTCACACAGTAAGCCATAATATTATTATTATCTTTGAGCAATCGACTGAGGCGTTAATAATGGCAACTAGGCTAATCCAAACAATGACTTTCACATCCTTACGTTTTAACTGCTTGCCATGCTGCTATACAATTGACTCGTGTCTTCTTTCAGTCATACGTTAACACTACATGTAGGCCTACCTATGCACGAGGCATTTTCAAAGTGCAGTAGCACTTCTGAGAACTGTTGGGTAGCTACGCTTAGCACATTCATGGGGGTTATTGCATAGCGCTATATAAATGTCCATATACCATTATACATACTTGTATCTTTTCGTTCATTTGTCTATTCGTTCGTTCACTCATTCACTCATTCATCCATCTATCTATCCTCTCACCGATTCGCTTGCCAAATTTTCGCTTTTCGCAAAATAAAAAAATAAATTGTGGGAGGTTGTTGTCACGAACTGTTTAGATGTTGCATTTGGTATGCTACAGTGTACCAAGTGCCAAGTATCACAATTATAGTCCACAGCCAAGTATCATCATAATAGTCCACAGCTGTACTTTGGTCGATCGTGGCTTCTGTCCAGTGTTGCGTAACGGCTGAAACTTTATAACAGGATCCGCTATACTACGGACCAGCTATTCAGTCAGCCAATTGCTTCTGGAGAGGTAAGGAATTTCTTTTGCTCTCTGAAAAGCACTTATTGCTAGTAATCAATCTTATTCGATGTCTTTAACGTGAGAATGTCCTAGGACCTACCGGTACTAGATTTGTAAGGGACCGTCTCAATATCAGATAGTGAGTGTCAAACACATTAGCTAGTCAATCCTATCGTAGGCCTATAGAATACAGAGATTCAAGCCTTTACGTTACTTTTATTGTAGTTTTACTTGCATGTTTGTAATAGGCCTACTGCTACATAGGTCTACTTATTTGCTACGTTGTTTGTGCTCGCGATGTTTTCACCACATCGCACCTGTTACATTTGGCTCACACCATTTACATAACACTATAAAAATATTATTATGTTGGTTGCAGAAACTGTGACTCTGTTTCTACCATTATGTATACGTTTCGTTTGGTTTTTCAGCCGAATCGCAAAGATGAGATCGCTGTGGCTCTTGTTGTTGATGCTGCTGGCTCTAGCGGAAGTGTCTGACGCACAAGACTGTTAAGTATCATCCAATCATTCACTCAGTCTCTCGAAACCTTATTGCTATCATTTAGAGAGTTTATGTAGCGCCTCTTATTTTATGTAGGCTACTCAGAAGAGCTCTCGGTCCAACCATGGTTAAATAGAAGTGTTCTGAGATTCTCAAGGAACATAATGGAGACGCCCAGCCGCGGAGGAATGAGTCTCTGTGCAGCAACCGCGCAGGTAGGCTACTCGGGCGCCGCTTCGTGAAGTGATTTGAAGGCAAGCAGACATCGCTTGAACTCGATGCAAATTGGAACAGGTATACGCTCTGTTTACATTTAGTCTATATATTTTGCCTAACTTCTTCTTTCCAGACTGTGGTGCACCGGTCTACAACGACACGAGTGGTACGATCTACTCTCCTCGCTTCTTACTTGGTGGAGATTATCGTCCGGAGAGCAACTGTACGTACGACGTGAAAGCCACGAAACTCAGCAACATCTCACTGACTTTCCTGACGCTTGATCTTGAAATCCAAACTAGCTGCAACTACGACTGGGTCCAAGTCTGTATAAAACATAACATAAAAGAGTATTTATGTAGCGCCTATTTTAAGCGTAGTCTTAGCGATCACCTACCAGCATCGCTGCAGTCTGAACTGAAGAACACGACGTCTTTACACAGAATATAACTGAAATTATTGCGGATCAGAGGAGGATAATCATACATATATTATGGTCGATAGATTACAGAAGCCAATAGATAATAGTCAATAGAGGGTAATATATGATAGAAATTAATAGATTATTGAATTCGTATCAACATTCACAAAAAAGAGATACGATCAAAAACATCTTCCACCCAGGCTTCATCAGTTGCCCATCTACTGCGAATTTTCAATCGATGTGGATTTCGTGTTTTTCAGATCGGCTGCGCAAGTCACCAGACGGGAATTGCGCGAAGATACTGTGGACAATTTCCTCCGAATGCGACAATCACTTTTTCACCATGCACCGATGTAAGGATAGACTTCCATTCTGATAGCACCGTCAATAAAAAGGGATTTTCCATTCAATACGAAGTCAATGAGATTGGTGCGTATAGCTTTTAGTTTTTCACCATTTTTCTGTTATTATTTTGTCAGTTAATCATTACCAACGTCCCCAGCGTTTGAGCTTATTGTAAGCTTTACAACTTGTCCATGCACCACTTCTCTCCAGTAGTCCTATGGTCTATACAGCAAGGCGCCACTCAAAAGCTAGGAAAGGGGCACCAGCTTATTCACGAGGGTTGGATATCTTAACATTTCGATTGTGTGTGACGTCTATGCATCACGTATAGTAGCCTATACAGGGAGTGCTAAGAAAGTTGTGAACTCACTCAATTGAAGCATAAGCTACATGCATTATTATAGACCCATGTTTTTACACTCACCAGTCGCTTGCGTTGTTCTACTGCTGTCTATACTCTAATCTGGCGGTTCAATAGAAGTATAATATTGTCCAGAGAGCAATGTTATAGACGGTAGACCTAGATGAGCTGCAAGTAATGAGATCCAGGGAATAATATTCTAGCAATGATGGGCTACTTCTTCAGCTGCTGTTCATAATAATATCTTCATATTAAGCGGTCCAGTTCTGCATCGGTCAGTGCTATAGGGGAGCGTAGACCCTTACATTGTGTTCACTCTCGACTATCTTTCACAAATTGCCCCAGAATATCAGCTTTGCTTGAAAGAATTTGTGGACCACACGTGGAAAGGTAATTTATAAATCTAGGCCATAATTTCTGCCGCCAAACAGCGAAGCAGCAAAGCCATTTATAGGACATGGGAGGGGATGAATGAATAATTTACATTCTATTATGGATTCAGTGTGTCATACCGTGTGAAACCTTTCGTGGGATAATTATTATGTCAAGTCGAAATGGTGTGGTTATCTATTGGTAACGGGGCTGCATGGTCATTGGTTTTGGGTTCGATTCCGTGTATCGACCTTGCAGGGAGGGATTTACGTAAACTGCAGAACAGTATAATTATTAGCAATATCATGTGTTGAATTGGTAGCCTAATACAGATCTACTTTACAGGGCCGTAGCAACAATGAACGTGGCCCCCTCCGAGCATAATGTCCGAAATTTCTGACGACCTTTTTTTAGTCATCGGCTAAAATGTCAGGAAAATTTTATCAGTTGATGACTTTTTGGCCAAAATCTCGGGAAAATTTCATATTCGCCGTCCAAAAAAGTTGATGACCTTTTTTATTTATTTTTAGTCATTTCATTCATTTTTTGGAACTTTTAGGGGCCCCTTTCTTGCCGGGGGCCTCCTTCGGTCGGTGGGTACGGAGGGCTACTTTAGTTTTGTCTGGTCTATTCTTCTATAGCACTTGCTACACAATACATGCACTCTGTGTTTGGCATCTTCAGAGAAATAGTCTAAATAGAGCTTAGGCCTACTGTCCCAACATTGTGTGCTAATATACTTTGTTCTATCAAAATCTATTCTAGACTAGTATCTAGTAAATTGTGGTCACTGGTGAAGCTAGTTTTATAAAGGGTTATTCTAATCAATCCTACGTGTATTTTAGGCTTTAAGCACTAAGCTTACTTCTCTGGAGAACAAACGTGGCAAGCAAAGTACACTTCTGAGTGATATCGAAATCTATGACAGTGAAACACTGTGTACTACAGTGTGTAGACCTGGCGCAAAGTTACACAAAATTTTAATTCAACAAACTATTGGACCCGACGAGTTATCTGGTTTACCTATTAGGATGATATCTTAACGTAGGGAGCAAGTCCTTCACTCGCAATTGCCCATGCGCTTCGGCGTGAAACTCCGATTCAGTGTCTGCGCTGTAGTCGGGAGTGCATCTGAGTAGAAATTCTGAAGGGGCGCTATAACAAGTGCACATACATGCATATAAACAAACTCCGTCAATTCTGTAGCTGAATAAAACCTGAGCAATCAAAGCAATCAGGCCCGGCCCTAGGGCTTGCGGGGCCCAAGGCAGCAGCGGGTTCTTAAGCATAAATTTACGCAGTTGATTTCCTGTCAATACGGCACTGGGGGGGAGAGTCACCTAAGATGCGATAGGCCTACTTAACGTTGTTTCATAAATTTATTTAGAGCTAAGCTAGAGCACTATTTTAAAACAAACCACATTGATGTGGCATATGCAGAATACATATTTGACTTTCAAGTAGAGGCATGCATGGACCCTCTTCTGCTCAACTCCTTCTTGCAGGTCGAATTGATGCTCTATCACAAGATCTTCATCTGTGGATGTCGTCTAATCGTTTTTCTTTGAACTCTTCCAAAACCCAGTTGATTTGGTTTGGCACTCCTCAACAGCTTCAAAAACTTGACTACACACTGCTCTCTCAAACTTTTCCTCACTTCAACTTCTCCTCCAGTGTTCGTGACCTAGGTGTCACCCTAGATAGTTCTCTTACCTTCACTGAGCACATTGCCAATCTTACTCGCTCTTCCTACTTCCAGCTAAGGCGTCTCAGGGCTATTCGCAAATCTGTCACATCTTCGATCTTTACCTCAATTGTTCATGCTTTTGTCTGTTCTCGGCTTGACTATTGTAATTCTGTTCTTATTGGTCTACCCAAAGTTCGCATAGCTCCTCTGCAATCTGTACTCAATGCTGCTGCTAGGCTCATTGCCCGCCTTCCTCGTTTCTCCCACATTTCTTCATTCATGACTGAACAACTTCACTGGCTTCCATTCTCGACCCGTATACAATTTAAGGTCCTAATTTTGGTCATCAAGTCTCAAATGGGTCTTGCTCCGAAGTATCTGTGTGATCAGATACTTCGCCCCCCTTCTGCCACTTCGCTGCGTCCTCTTAGGTCCTCTGATCGGCTTGACCTCTTTGTCCCGCAAGTCAGGACCGCCATGGCGCAATCCAGATCATTTGCCTGCATTGGTCCCTCTCTATGGAATGGGCTTCCCCCATCAGTTCGCTCTGCCATCCTCTCTGGTAGTGTATCCTCATCTTTCTCTCGTCTAAAAACTTGCCTTTATTCTCGGAGATGAACGCACTGGGAGCGCTTCTGAAAGGCTCTTGCTGCAAGAAGCGCTTTATAAATTGTCAGATAAGATAAGATGTCAGATAAGATGCATGTAAAAGATTAGCAAGTTTCCAAGAATGCGATATTATTAGGCCTATTGTCATTGAAAACAGTTACTAGGCCTACTTATAATTATTAGTAATTTTTCAATGGGACATAAAATTATTTTTTAAGCAACTACACGGTGTCTCAATTGAACTGATACTCTTTTTGTTTTGGCGATGTACTTGTCAATTCTAAATGAAACTATAAAATTTCAGAAGAGGGATAAATTATCAATGTTTCATGAAAATTGTGTCCAATTCTACGAACAGAGTCCAAAGTTACGCACATTCAAATTTGGGCAAAGAAAATTTTAAGTTTCCAAAATGTAAAAGATAGATAGGCCCTAATGAGTGTTTTCTGGAGAGATATTTACATGCAGGCCAACCCTTAAAAAGCAAGCTAGCTGTAACTCGCCTTATGTTTAGCGAAGTTTCGCTCTTTCAAACTCACCATGTCTCATTCGCGTGGCAACTTGACTGCAAAAATTAGGCTATAAGCTTAGTTGTTATACGACGTAAACATTGTCAATATCGTCAAACAAAATAATTATAACCAGCAGCGCGGGGCCCCTGGAAGCGCGGGGCCTAAGGCGGTTGCCTCGCTCGCCTTGCCCTAAGGCCGGGCCTGAAAGCAATCAAGTGAAAATCTGTCATTTTAACTCTAAACTGGTAAACTGTTTACAATCGATTTGTGCTGCACTTCAGAATGTGTCGGAAACTGCACTCCAGTGTCAAATTCCTACGGATACGTCTGTCCTTGCGACGCGAATCAACAAAACGTCTCCTTACCAACCAATCTACCGAGGCGCACCTGTCCCTCCGACTGTTTGATATCCGATGAATTCGACTTCTGCACATGCGCAAGATCCACCACAACCACCGCAACGTCCTCATCCTGTGCACCAGGTTGTTACTCGTCCACAAATTTCTTTGGTGACACCATCTGTAGATGCGATGGTACGACTACCCCCTCATCATCAACATGTGCCCAGGGTTGCTACCGTACCACTGACTGGCTGGGGTACCCCTACTGCAACTGTCCATCAACCACTTACCGTCCTCTCTTCTGCTCATTCGGGTGCTTCTCGGACACTGACTATTGGGGAAATAGATATTGCAATTGTCGAGCTTCCACGCAACCGCCACTCTGGTGTTCGTCGGGGTGTACGAGTGCGGTTGATGCCGACGGGAGTAGGTATTGCCGCTGCTCCACTACCACACTGGTACCGTGTTTCTCACCATGCTACTACATGTGGGACTACAGCGTCGACTTCTCGGGCAGAAGGTACTGCTTCTGTCCAACGACGACGACAAATCCTCCACCGACTGGTAGGCAACTTGTTTTTTGCGAAACCGTTGAATTAATTGGTAAGAGTAGTATAGTAGGTCTACTTGTAAAAGAGATAATTGTATTGATGCATGGCATTATTTATCGATTTATTGTCTTGATCTGTAGCATATTGCATAACCATTGTTACCTTTGGGGGGGAGACTTCATGTGGGAAGGATGAAACTTTATAATGACACCGGCCAAAGACAAGACAAGAATACTTTCCAGCAGTTGTAGCTGGAGGAGATGATCGGTATAAAGTAGATTCCAAGTTTTGGTTTTCCATTCTGTATGTACAGGTTGCAACCAGACATTGACTGCAACTTCGGGATCCGTAACGTCTCCGAATTATCCGAACATGTACACGAAAGGCATCGACTGTACCCAGCAGATCAATGTACCGATGGCGACGTCGGTTAAGCTCAGACTCGTCGAACTGAATGTTAACTACTACGACACGTACACGTGTAGATATGAATACATTGAGGTGAGAAGATCAGCATTTCAATCTCCATATGGTTTAGTATGGCCGCGTGTGCACTTGTATGTATGCATGGGCGCCCGCAGAAAATTTTGCAGGAGGGGGCAAAAATTTTCCGATGGTCACGGTTGAATTTTTCAGTGAAAGAGCATGAAAATACAGCGCTGGAAATTAAAAACACGGGTATTTTTTCAAAGAGGTTTCTTAATGCAAATTTCTCAGTTTCATTTTGTGTATTATTTTTTAGTATGAATAGTTTCCCAAGTGCGAAAATTTGTTAAAAATTTAAAAGTAGATGTTAAAAAGTAGGTCCACGAAGGGCACTATATATATGGCCTATTTATTTCTATAGAGATTTCTAAACATAAATTTATGACTTTCACTGTGTGTATCATTGGTATCATTAGTGTTTTAATGCGAAGAAATTTGTTAAAAACTCAAAAGTAGTAGTTAGAAAAAATAAGTTTCACTTTTCCAGGGGGGGGGGGGGCAAGTGCCCCCCCTTGCCCCTATGTGCGGGCGCCCATGTATGTATGTATGTATGTATGTGTGTGTGCACTTGTATGTACAATGTTGTACATGTATGTTTGTGTGTGCACTTGTATATATGTATGAGTAGGCGTACTTGTTAGGCCTATAGCGCCACTTCGAGATTGTTACTCAGAGGCACTACCGCTCCCGACAACAGCACGGACACTGAATCGGAGTTTCACGCCGAAGCGCATGAACAGTTGCGAGTTAAGGATTTACACAATGCACAGGGTCAATATACGCTGCGGCTTGATGTGGATTCGAACCCTCAACCGTCTGGCTCCAAGCACCGAACATACCCCTACACCACCGCGCCTCACACTGTGAACCTTGGAAGGAGGATAAATATCAAGCACGGCTGTGTATCGTATTATAATTCCTTTATTACAATGTAATTTATTATAATTTAATCTAGTAAACAGCTAGTAGGCCTTACAAATGAAAACCTCTTCTTGAACTCATTTCCTATTTTTCATTCGCGCAATCGTGATCAACAAAATCATTTCCATTCCATAGATAGATATAGATATATATACTAAGCCGTTCAAATGTTATTTTAAAAGTTGGATGTCTGTTTTTTGTTAATGAATTGAAACAGATAACAGGTTGTGACGGTAGCTATGGCGTCTACTGCACATCCAGCAACTTTCCGACGACAGGTCTCGTCTTCCAATGCACAGACAATTCCATCGTCACCATCAACTTTCATTCTTCTGAAAGTTCCTACTACAGCTACAGAGGCTTTAAACTAACCTACACCGCTAACTTCGGGGCAAACTGCACCCAGCCTGGTATGTATCTGTCCGATGGTCAAACCGATGTCTTGACGTCACCCAGTTTCCCTGGTAACTTCCCGTCGTTCAGCGAATGTTACAACTACATCTTCACGGACTCTGACGATGTTAGGATCAAGATCACATTCGAACAACTGAGGCTCGATGAATCGACAGACTGCGGGAAAGTCTCGCTCAGGGTATTTCGCTTTCCAATTATAAGTCGTTGTCAACGTGATTCGCTATGGCCAGAGTCGTCTTTACAATCGTCATCGTTGTCGTCGTCATCATCATCATAATCATCATAATCATCATAATAATCATAATCATCATAATCATCATAATCATCATCATCATCATAATCATATTCATAATCATCATAATCATCATAATCATCATCATCATCATCATCATCACCACCACCACTATCACCACCACCACCACCACCACCACCACCACCACCACCACCATCGCCATCACCATCACCATCACCATCATCATCACCACCACCACCACCACCACCACCACCATCATCATCATCATCATCATCTTCATCATCATCATCGTTGTCGTCGTCGTCGTCATCATCATAGCCGTCGTCCACATTTAATCATTGTCACTGTCAAACTGTCCTTGGTTCAGACTTGAGAAATGTCAAAACTGTCAACCTTTTGAAACGGTTTTTTTTCAGCTGACCTGTCAGGATGAATCCGCAAAAAGTTCTGATGGATCTTTTCGCGAAGTCTGTGGTTCTCGCATTCCTGCTTCATTCACATTCGACTGCAGAGTCCTTCAGATTTGGTTCCGATCGAATTCCACAGATCTGATTTCGCCAAGAGGATTCAAGATGAGATACTACGGCATATCGACACAGCGTGAGTTTTAAACTTTGAAAACACACGTTGCTAGCATAAGCTTACACTGTAGCTATAAGTTTTGACAAATAGGCCTGCGCATTACTTTAAGTAGCCTACTTTAGCCTCAGGTAATAAGTATAATAAATAAATGAAATTTAATCTTATATGCCAAAAAATATGTATAATTTAACCGATTAATAGATCAATAAAATCTTTGTGGGACGCGGTGGCGCTATGTTCGGTGCTTTGGAGTGGGAGGGTTGCGGGTTCAAATCCACATCAAACCGCTGCGTATATAGGGACCCTGAGCAAGCCTTCACTCGCAATTGCTCGCTCGGTTTGAAACTCCGATTCAGTGATCGCTCTGTGGTCAGGAGCGCCTCTGAGTAGTAATCTAGAAGGGACGCTATGACACGTACTCATATATACATGAATGCTAATAATTTAAAAAATTACTTTAATCTTGTATAATACTGTGTGATTCAGCATCGACGGTGAGTCCGTTGGACAGTCCGGATTCGAACTCCGGACAGAGCGACCTTCCGCAGAGTGCGAGGATTGGGATCGGATTGGGAGTGGGGGTCGGTGGGTTCTTCCTCATCATCCTCATCGTCATCATCATCGTCCTTGTCGTCGGAAACCAACGCCAGGCGGCGAGAAGAGACAGGCGCCACCTGGAGGAGTTGGCCGTCGTCTGTAGGAACATGAACAACGCCGGAAGTGGTGGATCGGTTCCAATGGATTCCGTTGCGTTCTGGAGAGGTGGTTATGGTGATGGTGGTTGTATATTCAATCGATCTTTCAATAATAATGTTCTTGATGAGTTTTTAGATTGGTGTGGTTCAACAAATAAGTCAGGGATTGAATTAATTGAAGGAATTTAAGTGACACAAATACGCACGCACACACACACACACACATATATACATAACATTATTTATTTGATCAAGTATTGAGTTAAGTAAAAATCTGTAAATTATAAAACGGTTGTTTTTTGTTTCAGCGCAAACAGGCGAAGGATTCGTGAACCCGATCCATGATGTAAGATTTTAACTGGTTCACGATTCGTTCTCTTGTTCCTGTTACTCGACTTATTTGTCTTCTTCATCTTTTCATATTTTCAACCACCACCACCACCATCATCATCATCATCATCATCATCATCATCATCATCATCATCATCATCATCATCATCATCATCATCATCATCATCATCATCATCATCATCATCATCATCATCATCATCATCATCATCATCATCATCATCATCATCATCATCATCATCATCATCATCATCATCATCATCATCATCATCATCATCATCATCATCATCATCATCATCATCATCATCATCATCATCATCATCATCATCATCATCATCATCATCATCATCATCATCATCATCATCATCATCATCATCATCATCATCACCACAACCTGCTCTTTTTCTTCTTACTTCTCCTCTTCAGCTTCTTCCTTCGTTCTTCTTCTTCTTCTCTTCTTCTTCTTGTTCTTGTTCTTCTTGTTATTGTTTTTGTTCTTCTTCTTTTTCCTCTTCCTCTCCTCCTCCTCCTCCTCCTCTTCCTCCTCCTTTCTCCTCCTCACCCTACTCCCTACTTCTTTGCACCGTTAGTACAGTGATACAACGTCTATGAAATTGAGAGAGTGTGCACAGGACGAGGTAAAGTTAAACGTTGATCGGATTGTTTGGTCAACTATATGTATAACGGTAACAGGACAATTACCCCCCTGGACAATTACCCCCCGGACAATTACCCCCGGACAATTACCCCCGGGGACAATTACCCCCCGGACAATTACCCCCCGGACAACTACCCTCCGTGCCAATTACCCCCCGGACAACTACCCCCCGTACCAATTACCCCCCGGACAATTACCCCCCGTGCCAAAAAATAAATCTAGGCCTATGTCATGTTAAACGATTACCTAGTTAAATATTTAAATGTTATTGATGAGTTATGACTTTAGTTAGCATAATAACTAAGCAAGGTTAAGAGCAACTCCACGAAGATAGGCAAATTATTGTTAAATGTTCAAGAAAAATACTAAATCAAATCAAATCTAAAAACGGTTGTAAGCTAATGTGTGAAAAAGGTCAAAAGTTCAAGAAAACTTCAACGTTTTAAACGCCTGCTTAATAAAATATCTAAATGTAATTATCGATAGAGTTCTGTCTATTTTCGTAGCCTACTCAGCGAAACGACACCACTTTGCTAAATTCTTGTGTTTCTTCTGTTTCACGTAAAGAAAACCTTCGAAACAACGTTTATCTTTCCTTCTCTCAGATTTAAAAAATTCTACCATGACTAGATATCTAAATTAAGTAGACTGTGTGTAAGTTAACTCCGTATTGTATTTAATAAGTATTGTAGAGTGAGATAGTGAAGAGAAATGGCTATGGATCTACCACAGTAGGCAGGCCATAAAGTTAATTTAGGATAGACTTAGGCAGCGCTGAACGTCCGACACATACAAAGAGACTGGTAGAGAGATTAACGCGTGAGAGAACAAGCTCACACTGTGACACGGGGGGTAATTGTCCGGGGGGTAATTGGTACAGGGGGTAGTTGTCCGAAGGGTAATTGGCACGGGGGGTAGTTGTCCGGGGGGTAATTGTCCTGGGGGGTAATTGTCCAGGGGGTAATTGTCGGGGGGTAATTGTCCGGGGGGTAATTGTCCAGGGGGTAATTGCCCTAGAACCATGTATAACGCAGGTCATAGATGCGTGTATAGATGGGTGAAACTTTATCGATTGGGTCAGTTCAATAAATGAGACATTAATACATCAAATACTTATTTTAATCTTGGAAACGATATCGTCTCAATAATTGGATTAGCCCTACAAATTTAAGTAGACTATATATGGAGTAGACCTTATAATACGGCTCAAGTTCACGCATAAACTGTTGGTTTTTAGTCACAGCAACATTCTTCGGATCCACTGCCAGCGTACCAGTTGGCCGCCGGCAATCTGGCCGAGACAAGCTCACTCGGAGGTTTCACGGCTGAAAAGCCTAAGACGAAGTTGGTGGCGTAACAAGTTACAACCTGAACAGAGAGAGAGAGAAAGAAGAGAGAGATGGCGACTACGTTTTACCGCATCCTTATTCAAGGTTTTTCGTTATGAACAAACTTGTACCGTGAACATAATATTTTGACATCAAACTTTCGTTGCTACTGCATGTGTTGGGTTTCGATCGGTTGTAGATGAGCTTAGTTTTATTAACTCTAACATCTATTAATTTTAGTTGACTTATTAAGCAATGCGCACAGAAAGGTCGGCTGATTTCAGTAGGTTATACCGAACGTTAAATAGTTAGAATTACCCTATTATTGTAGCGGACTTCCAAGGACCTCCGCTAGTTCGCTCTTTCTTCTGTCTTGCATCATAATTTCACATTCTCTCCTCCGCTAAGTCCGCTAGCACCATAATTTATGGTCATCTACTTTTACCACCTACATGTGCGACCGAGAACCAACTCTTCCGCTACCGTCAACCCCGATTACCACCATAGCACCACATTGCCTTCTCGGCGTGATCTCCCGTACTATGACCTGGCACGAGGAACAAACAGAATGCAGATTGGCTATAATTGCAGACTTGATTTCATATACCTGGTAATTGTTCTTTCCGATATGGCTTTGTGGGTGCTGGGAAACTACGTTGCATGATATATTCTCTGCTCTATGAAAACTCGATGTAGGCCTATATTATGTGATGGACCATTTGCGGTACGATGTGTACGTTTTAAAAACGTTTAAGCATTGTGTGTCATTATATAATTGATATCTGAAGTTGAGTCGATCATTATTGTAAAGAACTTGAGAAAGTCCATAACGCACAAAATAATGCTTCTTGCCTTAGATTTTCTGTCGTTACTGTCGTATAATTATATGGTCGAGTGTACGGAAATAAAATAAAATAAAATCAAAATAGTCTGTTGCTTTAAGTCACTTTCTGCGCATCGGATAACCCAGAGAACTATGAGCAAAGACTTATATAGTGCTCTAGGCCTATATCTGATGCAATGTAATGTAACAAGACATCTACAAAGCGTCACTTAGAAGTCTCTTGGAGGCGCTCAACAGATGGCCACCAAACAACTCAAAAACGGTCGTCTTGAAGAGTTATGACTTTATGTAAAAAACCATACTTCTTATCGTTGAATGGTGAGCTAATGTCACGCACTGAGAGCGTTTTTATGATCATCTAGGCCATCCAACTTGCAGGAGATCATGATTTGAATATTATTTTCATCGCATGGTTGACATTTATAAATATTTTTAGCATAAGGTTAGGTCTACTAATTAGCAGTAATGAATAATTCAGAGTTGCTCTCCTGCAGGTTGTAGCCTACCTCTGAGCTATAATGTTTTATGTCTTTCGTATGATGACAGTTCAACCAACACCCGCCTCAAAGTTAGTGTACGCTGCTCTTGCATTCGGTTATGGTCGCGTGTCAAATGTATATAATATATTACAATTTATATAATAGTCTATAATATTATATCTGCACATGCATAATTTTATTATAGAGTCTACTAGTCTACATAAATAGGTCTATTACATACACAGACATAGCGCTAGTGAATATGCTAGTGACAGAGCGTTGGCTATCGAGTAGCGCTTAAGAAATTTTGAGATCACTATCACGGTTACGATTACATCATTACATGTAGGCTTATTTCCAAAATATAGTGACATAACATTGGTACCCACATTCACACGCCGGCCTACATATACAGGGTGGGCCATAAAAAAGACCCCTACGGTTTTTGCCAATATCTGGGCCAGAACTAAGAATGTCTCAACAATGACATTTAGATCTAGGCTACGTTGAATGGCCGACGTATTTCACCAAAGTATTTCAAACACAACAAAGTTATATCATTTTTAGTGAATCCACTCACTTTTTTGACGGTTCAAAAACATAACGAAACAAAACGTAAAAAAGCGAGTTTATCAAGTCTCATCTCAAAATAATAATTGTTATCCAACCTCAATAAAATGTAACGAGAGATTTCTTAGCAGTTTGTCTGGTCCAATTTCAATCTGTTGACATCACTTGCGTTTCCAAATTCCTTTAAATTATTTATTGCATCAACGCACGCACGCACACACAAACACCCACACCTCCCACACACACTCAAACCCACACCTCCCACACACACTCACACACGCGCACACACCCAAACCCACACACCCACACACTCGCACACACATGCACATTGCATACACACACCATTTCAAGATTAAACACTCATAATGCAACAGCTTCTAAATAATTCTAGGCTAAAATTTATTATAATTTGATGCACAACAACATAAGATCTTCATTTCGCTTAAATCTATTCAATTCATTATCTAACCTTGAAACTGTAATGAAATTCTTCACTATCGCTCACAATGTCATTCACTCTAACGTATGCAATGTGACCATCGTAACACGAGAAGACTCAAAACCAAATCAAGGTTACAAATTTCAGTAGTAAGCCATGGTAGAAGGTTAGTCGCCTCAGTAGACGGCAGGCGGCGGTTGGTTAAGTCAAAGCTGTAAAGTAAGCAAGTATTGTAAGTGTGTCGACTGTAGCCTAATATACATTGTATTATTTGTATATGAGATCGTTGGTCGAAACATTCGAACATGACGAGTTCACAACTTAACAGCCACTGGTTATGTTGCCGATTGAGCAGACATTCAAGTAAATTATATCAATAACTAAAGAATCTCCTTGTGTCCCTGGATGTTGTTGACCTGGGTGCCCTGCATCTCCTGCACATAGGTATGATAACTACGCCGCTGGCGGTTTAGCCTCCTCCCGAGTGTTTAATTAATCGAATCAACCACAGGGGAGTTGCTGGGCAAAACCAGGTAGCAAGGTATTAACTAGGCCTTCTGTAAAAAAGTTCAATTAACTTTGTTGCTTGAAAACGTGTCGCATGGATTCTAAAATGCACTTCAATACAGAGAGGAATATCTAGACTTGTAATTTACTGGCATCATGGCATGTTAATTATTTTGTTCATCAGTTTGGTACAGAATCTTTCCTCACATTCAATTTGCTCTTCGAACGACGACAGAGCGAAAACCGCGAAGTTGCTAGAATGATGTCTAGTTAGTGAAAGACGCACACTTCTCCAGATGCTATAGTGAGAGTACATGTAGGCCTAGGTTGGGTGACCGAATGAATCGGAATGATATTGAAGTCGTAAGAGAAGTTTTATTGCAGGTAGCATACCGTATACTCTGAGTACTGAAGGAAGAACAAAATAGATCGTAGAAGGTTCTGCACAGATTTCCATGCATAGGAATGACAAAATATAACGATTTAGAAATTAGAATACATGGACCCGGCCTAGATGACTGTGTCGCGTCTGTTGGCATTTTAAGACGCTCATTAGCCTATTTCAACCGCGAATAATTATTCACTCAGTTGGAGATTGACATTTCAATTATAAAATCACCAAACCACAGGTAGGGTCACAAACCGTGCATACCTAATAGTGGCATAAAATTCTTATGTATGCCAATGCTTTGATGTTGGATTCAAGTTGTTATGATAATGCTAAAGCCTATATCACGGTTTTAATTAACATTGTAATTCATTTTTTTTGGCAGGATAGACTGACGTCCATACGTTGCCTGTCCGTTTGCCTATCTCTGTGAGTCTGTATGTCAGACCGTCCGTATTTCTCTCCGTGTGTGTGGTTGTAAATTATGAGATGAAGTATAATGTAAATGTATTTGAATTCCTTAGCCCGTGTAATTGGTGCATGAGTCCTGGGGTCCAGCTAGATATATTAGTTTGGGATCGGAAGACTATCTATTGGAAGTTCGTGTTCGGATGCAAGAGAGATCCGGTGGATCAGCTACAAAGACAGGTTTCGCTGATGACAAAAAGGTTGGATCGCAAAGGATCGAGTGGTTTATGGCTGGAGTTCTTGAAGAGGTGAGACTTCAATTGGGAGGGAAAGACTTTTGGCACCAAGCAGAGAAACAATTTTTTTTATAGTCTAATGCTAATAATTGAAATGCAAATGATAATAATAGTAATGTTCATAATAATAATATTAATAAATTAGCTAATGATAAAAATTATAATAATAATATATCAGCTACATCTGTGTAGCGCGTCAGTCGTCACAATGCAATTGCATTCAGAGGTAAGCTTACATTTAACGATGGTCACGAAACCAGGACGGGGCCTGATTTCTCGGAGATTCATTTTTACTCTTAAAATAGTTGTTTGAATCCTGAAGAACATTGACACCTCGAGAAAACAAAATAATAAAGGCAGTACAAGAATAATAATAATACATAACACGCAAGAAGACATTATACTATTATAGGGCCTACATTTTGACAATTATACTTTAGGATGTAGGCCCCCTAAGCTTATTTATTTGATGTCATATCAAATGCAACCAAATAAAATAATAGGCCTATCTTATTGAGGAGCGTGCGCTGGCAGACAGTCGGAAGACTGCGGTGGATAGTGTGGAGATTTGAAGTGCATGGTGAAAGAGGTAAGACGACCGTAAGAGGGGATATCAGGAGAAGACTTGTGTAAAAGGGACATTTCAGCGTTAAGTTAAACCTGGGAAGAGAACATCAACGAAGGAGGTGTTTACCCTTAAGCAGGTCGACAGTCTGGCTTTTACCTAATTGCGGCTTGGTTTCTGCTTGCCATTGAAAATGTCGCTGATGTAGGCTATATAGCAGGCCTATCAAGAGTTAAGCAGGGACGCTTAATTTCGACTTCATTAGGCTATTTAATTGATTATGGTGATATTTTAATCAGAATTGATTAGGTTATCCACCTGAATAGTTTTACAAATAGAAATGTTCTGTAAATTTCAGCAGTTCAGACTGATGTACGAAAGAATCGAAAAGCCTTAAGAATGTTGCTGGTATTTTGTTTCTTGATCGCATCATTAGTCGGCATCAACTGTCAATACTCGACTTACTGTGAGTTTTGCACAATGGAACTATGCCGCATTTTATGCATTGACTCATTAAGCAATAGTAAACTAAAGACATGATATTTATGACCTAATCAGTGGTCTTATCACGGGTTTTACGCTGATTCTCGTGCAAGAAATTTATTGATTATACCAATAACTTTATTCTGACTCTTTCATCAATCTTCCTCATCAACATTCGCAAATAATAATTAGGCTAATATTAATAATTGCTGCAGAGTAGCCTACGTATTTTGTCCATTCGCACTACTACCAGCGCTCTGTTACTGCAGACTAATCCCTGAGTTTTAAATAGAATATTATAAGTAGGCCTTTCAAATAATTTACAACGACAACGATAATAATAATTAATTAGTCTACACTTACAAGTATGATGAAAATAACACGTACGTGCAAAACAACTTGCTACGTGGATGGAATCATGTTGCATTCATGCACAGACTTGTAGCCTGTAGGCTACTTAAGAAAATTGATCTTCCAGCCTCAAACGCATCTCTGTTTTCGTTTAAAAATAACTCAATTGCCTTGATATAATACTTATTATCGATTGGCTTCGCTAGATAACTTTATATAGCCATATTAGACAATGGGTTTACCGGCCAAACGGACGTAAAGGTTGTACTTGTAGCCTATATTTTCAATTGATTGACTGTAAGTTGATGAAATATGATAACGGCAAACAGTACAATAAAATAGAACAACATGGAATATGCAAAGCTGCGTAGACTATTATACATAGCCCACAACTGCCCACATGTATTCGCTTATCGCTAACATGTTGTCTAACTGTAACCTACAGCACAATGTTAGAATGCATAATGAGCTGAATATGATAAAATAGAACAACTTAAACTTAAAGCATAATGGACTAGAAAAAACAGCGGAACACAACATGACAGAATAGAACAGAGAAATATAGGACGGAGCATGTATAGAACGGAATAGAACAGACTAAAAGAGAATAGAACATAATAGAAAATTGTTGAACAGATTGAGTCTGATCACAGATCGTTGGTTGAACTCGTCTTACAGATTGTGGAAACACGACGAGTTACAACGGGACATCTGGGATGATCTATTCTCCAAACTACCCAGGATTGTACCGCTCAAATTCCAACTGCACTTACACGTGGAATGTGCCAACACTCAGTTCGATGTCCTTGACGTTCCAGTACATCGACGTCGAGGATGAATCACACTGCATCTGGGATTATGTTGAGGTGATCTCGTTTGTTACTACTGTATCACGTCGGCCCGAGTCTTTATGCGTGGCCTACTAGTCAGTTTGAATTATTGAACGAATATTAGTATTATAATTATTATACTGTCCGATATAGAGTATCATACGATGCTATAAATATTATACTATACCATACATCTCACACATCTTAATGCCCAGATTGTATTGCGGTTGTTAAATTAGTTAAACTCAGTTAACTAGTTAAGAACTTATGCTTTACTGTACACTTGACAATATGTTATTACCAGTTCTGTAAAAATTCATTTAATTGTTGCAGGTGGCCCATGCACTATCGGAATCCAAGTTCCTTAGGGTTGTAATCCGATTCCTATTGATCTCTTGCTGTTAGTCTTTTTCTACCATACTAATTCTTGTTTCTTGATGTCATAATTATAATGTTTCTTGGATTCAATACAAAATGTATGGTTACGACTATGCAAAACTATTACGCTAAACTGACTGCACTACTGTACATGTATGTATGTATGTATGTATGTATGTATGTATGTATGTATGTATGTATGTATGTATGTATGTATGTATGTATGTATGTATGTATGTGTGTATGTGCACTTGTTATAGCGCCCCTTCAAGCTCTCTACTCAGAGGCGCTCCCGATGCAGAGCGGACACTGCATCGGAGTTTCACGCCGAAGCGCTGAGCAATTGTGAGTGAAGGACTTGCCCAAGGTCCTTACGCGGCGAGGTGGATTCGAACCTCGGACCTTCCGGCTCCAAGGCAACGACGCCACCACTAGACCACCGCGCCCCCACTACAGTCTACTGCATGGGCTTGGTTTCAATGCATCAAGCTATACACTCTAATAGAGTCTAATAAGAAACAATATAATTGACCCTGTCGTATACACGGTGAACGGGAAAAAACCGAACCTCTCCTATTGCTACGATAATTTGTGTAATAATTCGTATATTTTAATAAAATTTGGAGAACATTCAGCTTACAGGACAAGAATCGGATAACTATCATTTGTTAGTTATAATGTGTGTTCAAAATATCCTCCTTCAGCCTCAAAACACGCACAATCAGACATAGACGCGCTCGGCACTGACTAGTTGCTGAATCAATTACAGTTTGATCAGATTTGCCTCGTGCCTATAATCTTACTGTCAGCTAATTTAATCAGTGCACGCCGATTGTCGTACAGCGACGTAAGTAGGCCAGGTGCAAATTGCCGCGCGGCGTCTGCACAGGTGATTGTCTGGACAGCACGTGACGTCTAGACGAGCGTACGTTAATTGTACAAGAAGGGAGTGGAAGTGAAGAAGGAGAGTTGCGTGTTGAGAGCCGTTGAGATAGGCTGTAAGAGTTGTTGTTGAGTTGCGATAGAGTAGACTGATGAAGATAGTAGTCGTGTAGTTGTTATGATAACGCAAGTGTAGTCATTGTTGTGTTGTTGCTGATCGTTTTACTTTATATCGGATTTTGGAGTATAATAAGAAGAGTTAAACACGTCGTCGTTGTTGGTTAACAAAACAGTGAAAGACTGTAGATTCTTTAACCTAGCCATTTAGCTAATGAAACAGTTATCTAGGGATAGGCCTACGCTACCACGAACTTATACGAAGAAGCTTCCGAAGAGACTGAAGGTCACACGTAGAGAAGAAGAGGGAAAAGACTTGTGACATTTGGTGTCGTTGCGGTGAGATAACGATCCAAGTTGCAGGATAACGATCCAAGTTGCAGGAGAACGATCGTAGTTACGAACGGTGGGTCTACGTGCCAAGTTACGAACGGAGGGATTCTATTCAATCAACAGACGTTGTGGAGAAACGGACGCTGTGAATTTATCGAGGAGCCGAGCACACGGGAGAAGCAACGATACATCGAGCATCCGTACGACAGTGAGAAACGACAACACAACGACTACAAGGTAGAAAAACTTGCTTGTCTATTGAAGTGTGCATAAAGAATTGAAGTCAGTCAATTGCAAACATTTGAAGAGTAGTCTACTAATTTATCGAGCATCTGTAAAGTAAAGAAGTAAGATGGAGAAACTTACGGAGAAAAAGCAAGCAAATATTAAGAAAATGTCTACTGATAGACTGATAAAACTGCTAATTGAAGCAGATCTAGACGCAGAAGAAGTCGAACAGATGTCTAGGGAAGAATTGATGAGAAATTTAGCCGAGGTTTGGGCTAAGAAAGAAGAAGAAGAAGAAGGTGCTGTCGGAGGCGTTGCGGAGAAGCCAGTGGAGAAGCCTGAGGCACCGATGTCTATAGAGGCGTTGCTACAATTCATGATGATGAGTAGACAAGAAGAGAAGCAGAAAGAAGAGCAGCGCAGACAAGAGGAGAAAGAGCGTAAACAAGAAGAAAAAGAGAAAGAAGAGCAGCGCAGACAGAAAGAGAAAGAACGTCGCCAAGAAGAGAAGGAGAAAGAAGAGCGACGGTGCCAAGAAGAGAAAGAACGTAAGCAAGAAGAGAAAGAACTGCGACAACAAGAGATAGAAAAAGCAGAAAGGATGAGACAGCAAGAGATAGATATGCAGAAGCAGCAGTTCCAGCTTCAGTTAGAACAAATGAAATTAGATCGTGACGAAGCAGAACGACGAAGGATGGAGTTAATGATAGAATACGAAAAAGCAAGAAAAAGCGATGAAGAAATACGAAAACAGCAGATCGAAGACAAAAAGGCTCGTGAGGAAGAAAAGGAAAAGATGCGTTTACAAGAACTGGAGAGAGCAGAAGAAATTCGTCAGGAAGAATTTCAAGCTGGAAAAGACAATTTGGAAAAAGCAGAAAGAGAAAGAGAAGAGCAGATGCAGTTAGAACAAAAGAAACTTGCTATCAAGGAGGCTCAACTTAAAGAAATGGCCATTGAAAAAGAAGAACGCAGAAAGCAGTTAGAACTGTTGCAGCAGAAGATAGAACAAGAAGAACTGCGGAGAATCGAAGATCAAGATCGACTGAAGAAGAGAGACGAAGATGATCGTAAGAGCCGAGAAGTGTCAGAACAGATTAGGCTCAGAGAAAGTGAGACAATGGTGTCCAAGATCAAGAAGATTGGTGATGCCATGAAGCATGTATTGCCTAAGATGCCGTATGATATGATGGAAGTGCCATTATATTTTGAGACCGTGGAGAATGCATTCAATAGCTTCGCTGTGGAAAAGCAGTACTGGGTGAAATTGTTGTTGCCATTGATGACCCCGAGAGCACGAACGGTATTGAATCGATTATCATTTGAGAATTTAGATAAATACGATGCAGTGAAAGAGCACTTGTTGAAGGAATTCAAGTTAACAGCTCGTGAGTACAGGTCAAGGTTTGCAGATGCCAAGAAGACAGCCGAAGAAACGTATACGATGTTCACGGCTAGGCTGAAGAACCTGTTGAATTATTATGTCCGAAGTAGACGAGTGGACAAAGACTACGAGAAGCTGTTTGATTTGTTAGTGGCGGATAAGCTGAAAGAATGTTTACCACCAGGTCCACTGCAGTTTGTCTTAGCAAAAGAGGGCACAGAATGCTTGGAAGCTAGTAATGTTGCAGATCTCGCAGATATACATGTAAACAATCGGATTGGTGTGATGTTCCAAGACAAACCGAAATTTGAAGCATGGGACAATAGTCCAAAGCAACCCAAGTGGAACAAGGATAGCAAAGACACCGGAAGCCAAGCCAAGAGTAATGATGCAAAGAAAGATGATTATTCTGGAAAGCAGTGGTCGCAAGATAAACAACAGTCAACGTGGGACAGACAAGCCTACAATCGAACTCCGCCGCTGGGACGCCCAACAGAAAGTAATGCATCTTACACGCCGTACAACAAGTGGGAGAACAAGGAGCAAAGAAGTTTTATCAAGAAGCGTTGCCACAATTGCAATTCTGATAAACACCTAATAAAACATTGCCAAGCACCAGGAGCGGCAAATCTGAGGAAGAACTTTAGCAGAAGTGCAGAAAATCTTCGAGTAAACCAGATACAAGTGATAAATGCACCTCCTGGTTGGGAAGAACAATGCAACCAAGAAACAGAAGTAAAGTCAGTGATGAAGTGTACGCCGCAGTTCACCATACTGAAAGAAGCGATAAAGACTACTTCCATTGCAGAAAATTGTCGAGAAACAAAAAGTAAAGAGGAGTGTCAACGCATAAAGAAAATATCGTTGCAGCATGTAAATGTGGAGATACGTGGGACTGATGGGCAGCCTGTGCAAGTCGAGGCGTTGATTGACTCGGGGACCGAGATACCAGTAATCAACGAGGAACTACTGAAAGGAACGACAGTAGAAGAAATCGGCAGAGTTCATTTGCAATGTGTAGCTGGAGAGCCGATTCCAGCTAAGTTGGTGAAAATCGAAGTGCGGATGAGCGGTCGTAACGAAGGAACAGCTACAGAGGACAGGACAATAAATATCGCGACATATTTAACTTTAGTGTGTGCCAGCATTTCAGCAGAACTGTGTAAAGAAAATCCAGAAAAGTTCCTGCTACATCCAGAGATAATTGCAGAACTGAAAGAGGTTCCACCAATCAGTATATTGCAAGGAGAGCTACAAGCGAATGTGACTACAAGAGCACAAAGTCGGAGAGCAGAAGTCGAAGACGGAGAAGATGAAACGATAAACGAAAGTTCGCAAGAAGATGACACGGAAAGCGAAGATGAACTCAGCATCCAAGATGACGAAAGAACAACATCTGAGAACAATGAAACTGAAGAAGAGATGGCTGCATGTGAACGAAATGATAGTGAAGATTCCGGAAGCGACGCTGAACTGGAGACAAGTATGAGGGACTTGTTCACAGAGAATTCGAACGATGAAAGACAGCTGGAAGATGCGAAGAAATTCGAGGAGCAGCAGAGAAATGACGAGTCACTGAAATCGTGGTGGAGGATCGCTGAAGACCAAGGATCAGAGTTTATCGTGGTGAATGGATTGCTGTATAAGAAGCATCAAATGCTGGATCAGCTTGTGTATCAGTTGGTGTTACCGAAAGAGAGAAGAATTCAAGTAATGGAATTAGCTCACGAGTCAGTATTTGGCGGACACTTGGGAGAAGAGAAGACACGAGAGAGAATCAAGTTGTCCTTTGTCTGGCCAAAGATGCGTCGAGACGTGGTGAAATTTTGTAAGTCCTGTGAGAAGTGTCAGCTGAAGGCACGAAGTTTGGTGATGGATCGAGTGCCGATTACACCAATTCCAAGGGAAGATGTTCCATTCCGACGGATGACTATGGACGTGGTAGGCCCAATAGAACCGAAGTCAGCAGCTGGGCATAAGTATTGCTTGTGCATAGTGGATTCATGTACAAGATGGCCGACAATCTTCTTGCTGAAGTCATTGACTGCTAAGGCTGTGTGCGAAGCTTTGATGAAGCTTTTCATTGACGTGGGGGTGCCGTCTGTGATCACCAGCGACAGAGGCACGAATTTTACAGCCAGTCTTACAAGAGAATTTTTGAAATTGATGGGATGCTGTCCACGATTCGATTCACCGGGGCATCCAGAGGCAGCCGGATTAGTCGAGAGATGGAACCAGACGTTCAAGAAGATGGTACATCATGTCATTGTGGAAAATCCAAGACAGTGGCATAAAATTATTCCGTTTACCGTATGGGCATTGAGAGAAGTTCCTAACGCAACGACAGGAGTGGCACCATATCTGCTGGTGTATGGAAAAATGCCAAGAGGACCATTAACTATCTTAAAGGAAAGCTGGACCAAAGAAATAAATCTACCGCCAAACATTGGAGTACAACCAGCAAAGTACCTGAAGAACTTAAGAGCAGACATGGAGAAAGCTTTGATATTTGCTGAGAATTGTGCAGAGGAAAAGCAAAAACAATACGCCAGTCAATACAACAAGAGGGCCAAGGATAAAGAATTCGAACCAGGAGAAAACGTCATCGTCCTGTATCCAACGTCAACCAATAAATTGATCTCACGATGGCATGGTCCATGTACAGTGCTACAAAGAAGATCCAAGTATTCGTATCTGGTGGACATGAATGAAAACGGCCGACGAATCGTCCATGCCAACAAAATGAGGAAGTTCATCGCAAGAACATTATCGTGTGGTCTCATCGTGGAAGAGGACGACGAATTCGGATCAGTGGTAGAGCTACCATTGAAAGAAGACCATGCAGAGACGACACAGAAATCGCTGCAATTGGACTATGAACAGATCGGACATCTTACGAGCGAGCAACAGAAACAGCTACTGGATGTACTGAACCGATATGCAGACAGATTTTCGGACAAACCTGGATTATGTACATTGGTAGAACACGAAGTGGTGCTGAGACCAGACTTTCGAGAGAAGGAGTTCACGGCTTATCGAATACCGTTGATATACCGCGCAGAAGTGGACAAACAAATACAAGAGATGCTGAAAGCAAACATCATTCAGCCGTCGTCGAGCAGAATGGCAAGTCCGCTGGTCATCGTCAAGAAGAAGGACGGATCCTTGAGACTCGCGTGCGACTACAGGTACGTGAATTCATATACTGAAAATTGTCGATACCCCATGCCGATCGTCAACGATGTGCTGAGCAAAGTCGGGAAATCCAAGTTTATTTCCGTCTTGGACTGTCGCAGTGCTTACTGGACTTGTCCGGTGAAGAAATCCGACCAATGGAAAACCGCATTCGTTACCCATAATGGACTGTACGAATTTACACGTGTCCCTTTTGGAATGATTAACTCTGGACGGACTTTTGTAAAAGCCATAAACATGATTTTGCAACCGATTGATGCATTTACTGAACCCTATGTTGATGACATTGCAGTCCATTCTGATGATTGGAACATTCATTTGAAACATTTAGAATTGTTTTTGAAACAAATAAGACTGCATAATGTAACTTTGAACTTGAAGAAATGTGTGTTTGGTAAGAGTGAGGTGAAATTCATCGGTCACCTCATTGGTTCAGGGAAGAAGATGATGAATCCAGATAGGATTGACAGTTTGATTAATTTAAAAAACCCTGAAACGAAGAAGCAAGTGAAGCAAATGTTAGGATTCTTTGGTTTCTACAGACAATTTATTTGTAATTTTGCTGAGATTGCTAAACCATTGACAGATTTAACTAGCAAGCAGACACCTGAGAACATTATTTGGACTGAGGACCACCAGAAATCTTTTGATTCTCTTAAAGAAATTGTTTTATCGAATGTTATTCTGTACATGTTCGAGGTTGGCAAACCATTTAATTTGTACTGTGATAGCAGTGATTTTGCTGTGGGGGCTGTGCTGTCACAAGTGGACGATGAGGGGATAGAACGTCCCGTTTCATTTATCAGCCAGAAGCTGACAGATACCCAGAGGAGATGGGCGACGATTGAGAAGGAAGCCTATGCAATCATATGGGCTTTAAACAAATTGAAAGAAATCATTATTGGTTCCAAGATTAATGTGTTCACTGATCATAATCCTTTAGTTTATTTGACTGAGTCAATGTCGAAGTCTGCTAAGTTAGTCAGATGGTCTTTATCATTGCAAAATTTTGACATTCTGTTGAACTATAAGAAAGGAAAGTTGAATGTAGTAGCAGACTGCTTATCGAGATTGTAGTATAAGGTATTTTGTGATTGCATTTAGTATAAGAATTGTTTGTATTTAGTTTAAGCATTATACGTTCGCTAATTTTTAAGATTAATTAGCTCTCTTCAAAAGAAAGGAAGGAGGTAATGTCAGCTAATTTAATCAGTGCACGCCGATTGTCGTACAGCGACGTAAGTAGGCCAGGTGCAAATTGCCGCGCGGCGTCTGCACAGGTGATTGTCTGGACAGCACGTGACGTCTAGACGAGCGTACGTTAATTGTACAAGAAGGGAGTGGAAGTGAAGAAGGAGAGTTGCGTGTTGAGAGCCGTTGAGATAGGCTGTAAGAGTTGTTGTTGAGTTGCGATAGAGTAGACTGATGAAGATAGTAGTCGTGTAGTTGTTATGATAACGCAAGTGTAGTCATTGTTGTGTTGTTGCTGATCGTTTTACTTTATATCGGATTTTGGAGTATAATAAGAAGAGTTAAACACGTCGTCGTTGTTGGTTAACAAAACAGTGAAAGACTGTAGATTCTTTAACCTAGCCATTTAGCTAATGAAACAGTTATCTAGGGATAGGCCTACGCTACCACGAACTTATACGAAGAAGCTTCCGAAGAGACTGAAGGTCACACGTAGAGAAGAAGAGGGAAAAGACTTGTGACACTTACGCTGACGCAGTTCTCCGACATCACGTAGGGCTACATTTTCTTGTAAACTTTTTTGCATCACAGACCACATTTTATTGTCCACGGGTCTATGCTATTTGAAGCGGATCAACTTTGCAAGATAGCGCATCAACAACTGCCTTGATCGCTCAAGCCATGCCTGCTTGTTAATCTCCGTTAGTTCAGTCGCCATACGCTCCTTAAAACAGTTTAAATGACTTCAAGTTTTAGCTGGAATAGCGTATAATTATAGAAACTAGTTAAGTTTATAGTTGGGAATAAAATAGTTCGATTCTCAATAATATTTTACATGTTTGTTGTTAATTTCTTTATTTATTGTAGAGGTTCGATTTTTTCCGTTCACCGTGTAGTTTACATTGTCGTATGACTAAAGGTTTGACTTGGAACGACTAGCCTATATGTAAGTTTATACATCGCGACAGTACGCGCTGTCGAAAGCATCTGAAGACCAATATCAGCTTACTTGTTTTCATGTACCGTATAATCCGTATTATATTATTACAGCTCAGCTGCCGGTCGCATTCTGTGGCTCTTCCATCGAGATACTGTGGCGTAGGTTCCAACCTTAGTTCGATTACATTCTCGCCTTGCACTCGGGTTGTAGTTCGGTTTATATCGGACGGTTCCGTTGTTTTCCGAGGCTTTAGAATCAGCTATCGAGCTAATCCAATTGGTAAGATGTTGAAAGTTCACTTCTTTTTCAAGGCAATAACCAATTTGGGTTTTCTTCAATGCAATATAGGCCTACTACAGTACTGTAGCCTAATGGTCATGAAAGCCATCGCGTCCTAGTGCAAGTTTATTTTCCTTAGCATATTATGGTCGACTGTTTGCCATGATTGAGTAGAGATGTAGCACAGCTAAATGTACTTTTTAAACATGATATTATATATTTCATGTAGCCTACAGTAAGTCAACCCATACAAGTTGCCAATGGTTTGTTGTTATGTAGCCTAAATGGAGTTAAGGTGGTAGGAACTGCTGGTAAGAGATTAGTACGCTCGGAACTGTTAGGCCTACAATTGAGAAGATTATTATAGAACCATCGCAAAGACGCGAATTCTGAGAAATGTTATCAATTTTTTCCTAAATCAACTTGAAGGTAACTAGGCCTAAAGGCCTACTTTGATCTTTTACGTTCTGACCATGCAGTGTCCATACTGGTAGGTTATGCAAATGAACATGTGTTCCACCTTTGTATGCTTACTCGCTGAGGATTGAAATTGGATAACTGACTCTATTTGGGACTCTGCTATTGTAGAATGTGCTAGCAACTGTTCGTTGCTGACGAATACATACGGATACATTTGCTCCTGTTCTCCCAATGGTACGAACGTCACTATGCCGACATCGGCTCCCAACCCTCAATGCATGACCGGTTGTTTCCTCTCTCCTGCGATGTATTGCATATGTCGTGTACCTTATCTTACCGCCACCACCACTGACTGCTTGCCACCTTGTTCCCTGACATACGATTTCTACGGAGACACCACCTGCACTTGCACCCAAACAACGACAACAACGCCTTCCCCCATATTATGTCCATCCCGCTGCAACCTCACAATTGACATGCCCGACAACCAGTATTGCAGCTGTCCATCGTCCACCCCAAGTCCACTCATATGCCCCTATGGGTGCCACCTGGACACCGGCTTTTGGGGAAATCCCGTCTGCACTTGTCCGACCACGACTCGATCGACGACGACCCAACCACCGACGTGGTGTTCATCGGGATGTGTCAGTGACATCAATGTCTACGGTGTTAGATACTGCCGCTGCCCGACCACTACGCTGCCCCCTTGCTACTCTCCGTGTTACTACTCCTGGGACTACACCTACGACTACGCAGGGCGAAGGTATTGCTATTGTCCGCCAACCACCACAACTCCGCCACCAACAGGTACATGTAGGCAGGCATACTTTTTGTCGCTCGTTTGCAAAACGATAGCAACTTGCAATTGTATGCGAAAATGAACACATATTATAATTGCATTGTCAATTATAGGTGCATCGTGAATTCAGATACCTAAACAATAGTTCATTTACTATTAAATTTTATTGTGTAGCCTCGTGGGTTGTGAATTGAGTTTATAGCATTGCTGACCTATGCAAACATAGCAATGGTAGGCTATTGGCCGGCACCTGGTACTATTGCTTCCACGGCTACTAGCACTAGCATTATTGCTGGTGTTGATGTAGGTCACAGGTGTCTGTTATCGAACTGCTTTATGTCAGTGCTGCATACGATTCAACAGACCGCACAATGAGCTCTACTGTACAGGGGCCTTTCTGTCTCATTTTGGCCTTTCTCGTTACCGTATTGTTTGGCTTGGATCTTTCTTACAAGATCGTTCTTTTTCAGTTGACTATGGGTCTCTGCCCCAGTTGTCACTCTCAGGTATCTGTCCAGTGTCACCTTCTCTACATCATTTCCATTTCCAATGTAGCAGCAAATTCTGTCCTTATCTCAGTGTTTTACTGACGATGCTCAGACCTACTTGCTCTGCTTCGGCGACCGATTGCATTCATGTAGTCGTGACGTTTCATTCCGTGGGTCACGGTGATAAAAAGGACAGTACTGCAGCTCCTTCAACTATGGCTACAACGTTTGTTTTCATGCGGTTACAAATGTTACATGTAGGCCTACTTCAGCCAAATACTATTCTCAGAAATGGTCCATCCTTAGCGGGTCTACGTGTATGACCACATTGACCATTCTGGCTTCACCTTTTTACTTTTGCATCGTTTTCTTGAGGTTTTAGAGTTGTTACTCTGATCTTATGGTGTTGATGATCTACCAATTAATTATTAGCTTATCTACTTAATATTATTGCGTGTGCGGATTTACCATAAAATTGAAGTGTAAGTACAAATCTTTGTTTTCCCAACAGGTTGTAACCAAACGTTGACGGCGTCGTATGGAACAGTAACATCACCAAATTACCCAAACGCATACACAAGAGGAATCGACTGCTATCAATACATATCCGTTCCAACGGCGACTACTCTTACCATTCGAGTACTCGATATAAACGTCTATTACTCGAGTAGCTACAGCTGTGCGTACGAGTATGTTGAGGTGAGTTAAACGAGAGTTTGTTAAACCTTCGAACTGAATTTCATGAAGATTGTTTTGAGTTACAAAGTTTCTATCATTACGTAAATTTTATATGGCTTAATATGTGCAAATATTTATCTTAATATAGACCTGCAGCCCTAGACAATATCCATACGTTCTGCAGTAAATGATGTTAAACACTTTATTCCGGCGGCCCTGATTGTCAGCCATGATTAGTGGCGTAGTTTCTTGTTCACATTCAAGTCTTTGTTTCCATTTGATTGTACATTATGAGATCATATTTCCGTTAAAGCCCAAGAATGGGATTTCCAAAACGATTCAATTAGATTAGAATTCATCAATTTCATCAATTGTCCATAATTATAGTTCCTCACAATGCAATCAGCTTCACCATCAGTTCCCTAATGTACATCTCCATCAGTTGGCTAATAGACTTCCCCATCATCTCTCTGTCTCTCTCTGTCTCTCTCTGTCTGTCTGTCTGTCTGTCTGTCTGTCTGTCTGTCTGTCTGTCTGTCTCTCTCGTTTTATTGGGATCTCATGGTCAAATAGAATGCAATTCTCAATCATCTTCTTCGTCGTCGTTTTTATACAGATCCTTGGCTGCGATGGATCCGTTACGCAGTTCTGTGTTTCCAGCACGTTTCCTATGAGTGGATTGGTCCTCCAGTGCACGCACAACTCAATTGTTACCATCCGATTTCACTCAAGTGATGATGATTATTACTATAATTATAGATACAGAGGATTTAAATTGTCATACAGTGCAGGGTTTGCATCGAACTGCAGTGAATCCGGTCACTATTTGTTCCAAGGTAGCATAGGTGTTATCACATCGCCAAATTATCCGAACAGCTTTCCAGGCTACAGTGAATGTGTCCACTACCTATTCACTGATGACGACAACATCAAAATTAGAATCACATTCGAACAACTGAGACTCGAAAGTTCACCCACCTGCACAAATGTGTTTATCCAGGTATGTGTGTAAACTACGTGATTAAATGCATTTCTGTTTCCATACGTAGGAATTTTCGTACCGGTAGCCTACTATGAATGCGGTGAAATATTAAACTATTTTTCGCAGAAGTTGCTGCCATGACAGAAAGTTCGTGAAGCTTTTTCACACCTAGATTTTATGCGATAGCCTATAAAAGACTCGCAAATTAGCGAAAAATTCATCATAAGTTAAGTGCAAAATTTCTTGTAAGGTAGTTGGGTCTTCGTATACGTTAGGCCTACTATAGTTCTTTGTAGCGTTACCCGGGCCATTAATAGATCTATCCAAGCAAGTTTGCTACAATATTATTCCATGTTAGAAAACTGGTCCCTTGCAACACAGAGCAGCCTTACTAGTCGGATTACTTAACATTCCTAACACGCTCTTGCATCCCTTATGCTGGCTGGCTTCGAGGTATAATTGAACATTTTATAAATCGTTAGCTAAATATAGGCTATAATACTTGCATAACATAACTTTATATTACTTTGGCAGTTAGGCTATTTGAAGTCGTAATGCTTGAAGGAAATACTTGGATTTGGTGGGACATTATTTTATAAAGCTATGTTGAGAAAGGCTAAAATGGTTTTGATATTTCTGTCTTGATCAGTTGACATGCGAAGAAGGTGATGCCTATACAAGAACAGTGTGTGGCTCTCGTATTCCTGGTCCAATAACTGTCGAATGTCGACGTCTACAAATTTTCTTCAGGTCGAATGCCACGTTCTCTTTCACTCCAAGAAACTACAAACTCATATTTTACGCAGTTGCGAAGAACCGTAAGAAACATTGCATCAAAATTGCGTTCTAGTCAATTTCCTACTCCAGTAATTCTAAATACAGGCCTATAGACTTAGATCAACCGTTCTGTTTGGTTTGCATTTGATACATAGCCTACACGACTACTGTGGAACTGAATCTTAACCTTTCAATTTACATCAAGATTACTTGAGTCGGTGGTGCCATCACAAGCTACAGTGAAAAATAGATTCTAGAAAGAGCACCGAGTCACTCGTTCATTCATTTATTCAGTGCCCCTCCATGTAGCTACTCAATGCACTCTTAGCTCAACTACGGTGATAAAGTAGGCCTACTGGTACAGTAGTTTCCAATGCAGAGACCATGACTGAAATAGCACAAAGACCTGAATGAGGGTTGGTCGGAACTTATTCCAGGAGGTATACCCTCAATCACTGAAAAGGCAAGATGTTGAATCTAGGAAGAGTGCTCAAGATTAAGAGCACAAGATTCAGTGCTAGACATGATTAATTTTTTAAGTAGGCCTACCATCGGCACTAACTACTAACTAATAGATACATGTAAGCTTAGATTATCTAATTGCGTGCAGCTGGTAGCAGCCGCTGACGTATGGGTGAATCTGCATTTCGAACAGAAGTTCTTTTCTTTGCCGTTTCAATTCTTGATTGCAGTAATCAAAGCCCTCATAAGCTTATAGATTATGTATAGCATTTGAAAACTGAAGGAAACACTGTTTTAACCTGAGTGGATTGAATCATTGAACATAGAGTCTTCTGGTCAATGCTGGTTGCTCGAGATCAGACTGAAAGTACGTTCGGTTTTACATCTACTCTAGGCTATTATAGGATAACTGCATCGCAGAAATTTGTTTTTTGCATTGAGGAATTACATGTAGAGTTGCAGAATGCATGCACGTTGCAAAGTCTTGTCTGAAAGTTATGGCATGATGGAAAGTAAACTTTCAAGTTTTAGATGGACTGTTCAAAGTGTTTAATTGCTGGATTTGCTGTATTTGTGCCTCATGCAGTCAAATGGTCTCTAGTCTTCGGGACAGTGGCAATGAGTGGCTTCTACAGATGCGTGCAAACAATGACGTTGCGATTTATTTTCATAATTTTTTTGTTTTTTAGCGGCAGCCACTGTTCCATGGTTTTCATCTGCTCCGCAACCATCCCTGGCAGGAGAGGAGTCCCGATCGGGCGATAACGACCTTTCGCAGAGTGCGAGGATTGGAATCGGATTGGGAGTGGGGGTCGGTGGATTCTTCCTCATCATCCTCATCGTCATCATCATCGTCCTTGTCGTCGGAAATCAACGCCAGGCGGCGAGAAGAGACAGGCGCCACCTGGAGGAGTTGGCCGTCGTCTGTAGGAACATGAACAACGCGGGAAGTGGATCGGTTCCAATGGATTCCGTTGCGTTCTGGAGAGGTGGTTATGGTGATGGTTCATGGTGGTTGTATATTCAATCGATCTTTTAATAATAATCTTCAGTATTTGATTGAACCATTAATTAATGTGCATTCTGTATTTAGAGTATCCTAGTGCAACAGAACCAAAAGAATGCAAAGTGATTTAAATGCTTTGCAAAACCTTGAAAGTTAAAACTCAGTAACGAGTCAGCAGTTTAGGACCTATAATATATCATATATGTCTTTTCCTCAATACAATGTAGTTCTATAGCACTGCAGTACAATGAAATACAAAATCTATATAATATTATTTCAATAGCAATCCACATCACAAGACGTCAGAGTTTAATACAAAGTAAATGCAAGACGAGTTGTCTTTAATTTAAAAAAGTACTTTTATACATAGACCATATGTTAATTTTACAGCCGTGTTATGCATTAATTGAAATTCATGTTCATTTCCATTGCAGCGCAAGACGCAGGGTTTTCAAGACCAGCAGAAGCCCATTACTCGAATCCAATGGTTGAGGTAGGCGTCTATGGAAAGAGACACAGACACAGACACAGAAACACTACAGACACAGACACTGAACTATTATGATAGTTTCTCTTAACTTAGTTCATGAAATTAAATATGACCATCAATCGAAATTAAGGTATTTTTTATTTTACCCAATCGAATTAAATCATTATAATATTTGACGAAATTCTTTCCTTCTCTTCAGGCTAGAATTATTCCCTCTGGCGAGGAGTCAGGCACCCGGATCCTTCTCCTCCACTTGTCTCTGTTTCCAGTGTCTTTTTTCTTCATTTGAGCAGCTTCAGGTCTTGTTGTAGGCTATCACGTCCTCCCATCTGTTCTTTGTCCAAATTAATTATTTTAAAGTAATATTATAATAATTTTATATAGTGAAACGTAGTATAAAAATACTTTTATTTTCTCAATAAAATCCTCTGAACCAGCAAATATCAAATACAATTACTTTGAAATGTAAGCCAGTAATAATGGTCTAATTGCAAGCATGACAATGCGAAGTACAATGTAATTATCCTACCAGTATGTCCAATTGTCCATATGGAACCCAATTATAGGACCAATGCTACAACATCGAACCAAAATATAGAACTCTCAAGCTGCGTCTATTTATTTCATCATGTTATTCTCATTTATCTGTTATTTGAATTCGTTTCCCATATAGAAATACTTTTGCAATCGATCGAATAGTTTTCTTCATATTAGTGCTAGTTCCATCAAGTATGCATTATATCAATTTATATTAAATAGGCCTAATTATAGTTATCTGAATGAATAATAATGAACTCTTCGATGAAACTCGTAGAGGTGGAAAAAAGTATCTTACTAGAGGGCATAATATCTTCATTATACCATTTGTTGAAATGCAATTCGTCCGTAAAGTAGGCCCTATATTCCTATTGCATGGAAATGTTTTGGAAATGTAACCTATAATCATTTGCCTAATTATAATGACCCAGATCTGCCACGCGTTTAATAAATTATAGATTTCAATATAGTGCAGCACACTTTTTGAGAAATATATTAATGGTAAGCTATAATTGTAAACTGTGTATTAGCCTGATATGTAGGCTATATACAGTATAGACTATTCGTGAATATTTCTATATGCATAATATAATATTATGCATAAAAGTAAGAATGTACAAAATGAATTAAAGTAAACGAATTTATATAGGGCCTAAATCAGCGGTTCCCAACCCGTGGCCCGCGGGCCAAAAGTGGCCCGCGAGGCCTCTCAAAATGGCCCGCGAGGCCTCAACAATGGTACTCATCTTTCAAAGAATTAACAAAAATATATGAAAAAATTGACAATTTGGACATGATAGACCATAATTACAATCATTTTCTCTTACAAATTATTTTTTTGAAGTCTATAAACATCAAACACTGTACTTTGAATTAATTATAACAATTTTTATATGCTTTTAGTTAACTAAATTTTAGCATTGTGGCCCCCTAAATGCCCCAATGTCTTTTAACTAAGAAAAAGTGGCCCTCGTGTTCTCCAACTTAGAGAAAGTGGCCACACAGTCAAAAAAGGTTGGGAACCACTGGCCTAAATGATTACCTTCTTACAGGCTGCAGGTCAGCTGCCATCTTACTCAAACGAGGGATATTATACTGGACCAGAGTGTCAAGCCGCTGGTGCACCGCCAGCCGATGAGCCAAAGGTGAAACTCGACGCATAGATCCAGTTGCTGTCTCTCAGTGTGATCTGAGATGCGATCATGAGCAGCTGTGACTGAATGTGCTATGACTCTTTTCGTTGATGCTTCACTATAATTATTTAGACATTCTTAAAAATAATTTCGTTGCCCTAACGCTGCTTGCATGCTAAAAATGTCCAGAATTGTTTCTCTCATCGTCGATCGAGTTAAACGTTTTAAGTAATTATCCATAATTCTTGCAATTGTTTGTTACTTTACGAAAGATTAGGCCTAGGCCTTCTTATGGTGACATAGACCTAAGCTTAGCTTAGAATATCAGGTAGCCTACTGTAATATTGGGCCTAAGCTTTCGCTAATTAATGGGTCTTAATGTCATAACGAAAGTTTACTTTTGACGCTCGCTCCAAACCGATATCTAACGATAATTAATGTAACTCTACAGTCTGCACAGAAACTATTGTTTATTCGACGATATTCGTTATTCGACGATATTCGTTAATGAAAGGTTGCTTGATGCAATAAACTTACCACTCTAATATACAGGGTGCGGCCAAAAAAAATACCCCAGTACGAAAATCGCGATTTCTCAAATACCGCTGAATATTTTGTTATAAAACTTCGCCAGTCTATTTGACACATATTTATCTACAATTTGGCTAAATATAATGAAATGCGAATCATGAACACCAAAATGGTGCAACCCTGAAGTTAAACAATGCAATTTTCGTTTCAACAGACATTTAGTGACAGCAATAAGTAACAAAGTAACGGCGCAAACAGAAATGTAACAAAGTTCAAGGTTACTTATTGTTCTTGACAAGATTAGGCCACACTGTTAAGTTTTGTGCAATGAATGTTCGAAGTGAACACCGTTTGCTTTTACTCAAGCTAGCAGACGTTTTCGAAAGACCAGAACAGTCTTCTGAATGGTTTCAAGTGACAAAAGTCATTGCAGATGATTTGCCGCGTATTTTTCAGTTCAGAAATGTTCTTTGGCTTTGTGGTAAGTTTGTTGTAAGTCTCAAGCATTGCACCCCAGACAGCATAGTCGAGTGGGTTCATATCTGGAGAATTTGGTGGCCACGAATTCTTGTCGACGAAGTCAAGACAGTGGCTTGTTAACCAATCTTGGGCCAGCTTAATTGGCGCGTTGAGCAGGCGCTCCATCTTGCTGATGTGAACTGATTTCCCAAGACAGTGTGACAATCATCGACAAGCTTAGGCAAAAGATTCTCCACGTAGTAGCCTACTTAGCATTGACTTTGACCTTCTCGTCAATGAATTGTAAGCGTTCTTTACCCTCATAGCTGACACATGCAGAAACCATGATGTGGGGAGAGAACTTGGCTCTCTCGACCAACAGACGCTTGGATGGATATTGGCTTTTTTCTTCTACGCACAGACACGGCTGTTTTTATAATTATAATTGGTGGATTGATGTAAAAGATCTTTTCATCGGTGAAGAACACGATCCGCAAAGCGGAAATGACGTAATTATGGCACACCACAGGCTATTTTATGTAAAAATATGATTTCTTATTTCGTGAATGCCTTGTTCAGTTGAAAAAATGCAGTTCTTTCTTCTGCCTGATGTCATGATCACAAATATAAAGATACTGGCACCAAATTTTCAGAGAATATGTAAAAATATGTTACGAATAAAACTGAAAATATTTGTAGCAAAATATTCAGCCGTTTTTGAGAAATCGCAATTTTCGTATTGGGGTATTTTTTTTGGCCGCACCCTGTAGATCTATAACTTAATTCGTGTAACAGATCGAGCGCTTCTTGCGATGTTATATCATACAAAACTGTCATCTGAACAATACATGGATGGCAATTATAGTCATCAGTTTAAAGTACCGTAAGCATGTTCGTTCGCATTATGTAAGCTTATCCATGCACAGAGATAATTTGAACTGGTTTTCCCGGACGAAAGTCATTTCATTTATTACATTTCCTGTAAAGAAATGATGGCCAACACAGTTATGTGCGATTAGTTATACTGAAAACTAGTAGAACGAGGTATTCAATTCTGCCAAAAACTCTCCGGACTGACTGACCATGCATCGAAAACTTGCGTTGGAAAACAAGTCGATTTATTAAATAAAGCTGTTGTGTTCTTTCGATCCATCCTCATGATAGACAGCCACTTGTCCATTGTAGTCAGAATCATCAACACTTATCTGATTCTGTTTACTTGAGGGAGTCAACAGCCTCAAATCGATTGCACCAACTATGGTTGGGTGGTCTGGATTAGCCTACATATAAATTTAGTGATTCTAAGAATTTACATAGCACCTCTTCGAGATATTTACTCAGAGACGTTCTCTGCGCTGACGTATAAATATTATTATATACTATTGTAGACATACATAATTATTATTATGTTAAAATGTCATCTCAATGAATAAATGCATCAGTTAGCAAACTAATGCACAGCAAGCTGAAAGAGTAACCAGTGACTCACACTCACACGCTTGGTAAGCTTATACCAACTTTGGCCTGTGAGTTACACATGACATTTTTATATTATTATAGTTATACAGTGAAGCCCAGCGGGAAATTGTTGTCAAATCTGTCTCTATAAATAGACTTCTCCTCGTCACGTCTGGGCTCTTCGACGTCCAAACTTTGAACTCCCTTCGACCCTTCACCCTTGTAAAGTTTATTTAGTGACGCTTGAAAACATAGATGAATATCGTCGAACTGAGCACGTATGGGCCGATTACACAAAGTACATAATGGTCGTGTTGTATGGTCTGGATATTTGACACGATGCGGGTTGAAACAGGGACAGGTTCGAGCAGTCCTATAGGCTGTCCTGGTCTTCAAATTTAGTTATCGAGCAATAGAAGATAATTTTAAAATAGAAGAATAGATTGAGAAAAGAGTGAGGGGCTGTAAACTTCGAATCCGACCACGCTACGGCGACGCCAGCTGGATAATTTCAGTAGGTCGCGTCAAAGTCATGGCACTTAATCAGCAGGTCGAATAAATCAAATGTAAAGCAGAAATTAAAAATTACTCAGAAGTTTTGGCAGGCCATAAGGCAGGCCTGGTTAAGAGGCATATAAATGGTGGTAAAGTGGCCACCACCAGCGACCTATGGGAGAGCCACCATTGAACCCGACAGTTTTAAGGCTATGCCTTGTCAATCTCTGCTAAAATTTGTTCATAGGTTTACCCTGTAAGAGTGACTATGACGACGTTGCATGTAGAGTCGGACAATCATATCAATTAAATACACTTTATTGCTCACCAATAATATTCAAGTAAGAACAGTTTACACAACAAGCAGTGACAAAAAGAAAACTCCAAAGGAACGCACTGTTCCGCTCACAGTTGCCTAGTTATACAAACAATATCAGACCAGTTGAGCGGCAATCAACAGCACAAATCATAATTTACAACATCGTAACTTTCCAGTAGTTTTAAAGTAATGGACTTATTTCTTGTTTGAATGAGGATTTCCGATAAAACCATGATATAATATAAAAATATAAATATATATTTAAATATATATATATATATAAATATATATATATATTCCCACTAATTATTGGTGACAGCGACATTGTTGCTGACGATGAGGGAAAACCCAACCGAGTAAAAGAGGAAGAAAGTCGTTTGCCCTCAATGTGCGTTCAATCGTGTCAGCAGCAAGACGTAGCTGGGGTAGACCCCAAGGTGTTTGGATTGATCTTGGGTAGGCCGGGCTCTATAATGTATTAATAATGGATGAAGACCAAGGTTCTTTCATATTGGGCAGTGAGTAAGAAAGTAAGTAAGCGGCCTTTATCTGCATCTGACAAGCGCGCTCATGCATACCAAACAAGCACAAAGGCACAAAGGTGGGCTAGAGCCTATAATACTGGCTGAATCATGTGAGCGAACAACCTTTGAAATGCACTTGATATTCATCGCACTCTGTTGCTTTAAGACGAGTTGGCTCGATTTAAATGCATGTCAGTGCAATAATAATTATGCGAACTTTAAAATAGGTATTTACGGCCGTGTTTAGAAGTTTCGTGGAAATACTGTGCGCGCGCACACTCTCTTCTCTTATTGGACGACACTTCAGCAAGACTAGTGGCAGGATGTTTCGATGGTCCTTCCGCAGCTTAGGCCTATTAGCCCATGACACTCATTGCTTTGGCAAGTGGCCTAGGTGGGGCGACAGAACACTGAGCCATTGCAGTCGTAGGCCTAGGGCCTATACACGTTTTTATGCAGTAGTCTGAGTGTTGACAGAAGAAAGAGTGAACTTTATAAAGTATCTTGTAGTTGGATCGTCTGGATTTCAGCAGAAAGGCAACTTTTAGGTATGGCTTATAGTTATTATTTTTATTTGCATGCATCAAATACAGTTCATATTTTAACTCATTCATTCTGTACTAGAATTTGTATAACTCCTCTTCAAGTGGACCGCGCAGAGGCGCTCCCAACTCTAGAGCATTCAAATAAAACTGTTTAAGATGAGAGAGAAATGGCTAAGAAGGAGACCAAGAGAAGAAGCGGGTCACAATGGGTGGCGATACCACCGAGAAGGTTCTGCCCAGTATTTGTTCTGCCTATAGTGTTTGTTCTGCCCGGTATTTGTTCTACCTGCATGGTCCTACAGTCTGTTTGTTCTGCCTAGTGTTGGATATGATGCAGTAGATCTATATTATAATAATTATATTAATATTAGCATGGTATCGTCATGAAATGAGCTCCATGTTATGAAATTGAAACGCATAGGTTTCATGCGACTCGGCCGTCAGTGACATTCTGTAAACAAATTATTGTGATTTATTTAAGTATTCTGTCGTATTTACACCAGACTTTGATATCAAAAGTAAAGCGCAAATAAGCACCATAGGCTACATTACAGTGCCTTCGTAGGCCACATCATTGTGGATGGCTAAGAACAGAACAGAACAGGAACAGAACAGAGGTATTACTTTAATAGCAACTGGCATTAATTAATTTTGGTGATCCCGATTGCAAGAACGCAAGGATACCAGCCGTTAAAGGTCAAACAAGGAACCCATGCGGAACCTCTGCATTCTGGTCCATGTAAAGCCAGCTACGCCACTGTATCAGCAGTTGGTGAATCTTGTTTCAAACACAGACGAGATGAAGTTGCATTCAATAATTGATAATACGTTCCGTAAGCAACCTCTGTCTCCATTTTTGTGCCTGACTCCTGGAAATATTCTGTAAATTTCAGCTGATGCATGAACGAATCTAAAATCGCAGAAATGTTGCTAAAGTTGTGCTTCTTGATCACCTCACTGGTTGGCATCAACAGCCAATCGTACTGTAAGTATTGAATATGCATAATGTATTTTAATTTTATCTATCTTATGATTATTTTTAAAAAGTTCACGTAAAAAGAAAAACCTATTGACTAAAATATACGGTGCTGGAATTTACCCTTATAAGATGATCTGAAACTTTGAACTTCTTATAGCCTTGCTGGTCTTGTACTGTAGTACGGTGTTGTTCTACTGTACAGCATAATACATGTACATGTAGGCTATGGCTTATGTAACCTTCGAAATCGTGATCGTAATCTCCAAACGTCTAAAGCGCAACTCGAAAGCCAAGAGCGGGGCACCAGCGTATTCACGAGCGTTACGTTGCGTCAAATTATATTGATTAATTATTATATATTGATTAAAACTCGTCGTACAGATTGTGGAAGCACGGTCCAATACAACGGGTCGTCTGGAATAATCTATTCTCCAAACTATCCGTCGAACTACTACAACAGTCTCAACTGCACCTACAAGTGGAATGTTCCCGACCTCAGTTCAGCGTCCTTGACATTCCAGTACATCAATACTGAACAGTCTTCGAGTTGCAGCTATGATTATGTAGAGGTGAGTACAACCATGCTGTGCTTGATTTGTTTTATTTCATTAGGGCCTACAATGCCTACGTCTAAAAAACTGACCGACAGAGCCATTTACTTTGTCAATGCCGTTCGTTCAGCTTTGAACGATAAGAATTAAGAAGTCTTTGCACCAAATTATAAATTACGGCTATTGTAAACGAGGAAGATACACGCTTACTTTCTTAATAGGGCTAAGTCGCAACACTAAGCTTAAAATATACACTGCGACATTGCATGATGATGATGAGTTCTCTGCCCGAAGGCAGGTCCATTGTCCATAAAGCCACCTTGCAATGATGAGATAGTGAGGTGCTCACAAGCAATTGCAGATGAGCAACTATATATATATAATTATAGTTCAATGTTGTTACTTAAAAATAGTGTTATTGGACATAGGAAACTGCCTGAGGGTAGAGAACGTGAAGAAAAGACGCAGTGGCTTATTAAAGCAGATCCGAACTGCAGCCCTACGGTCAAAAGGTTGCACAGAACATACCGTTACACCACAGCGTCCCATAGAAACCAATTAAATGAATCGAAATTCTGTTCTGTTTTACTCTGCAGTTCAGTTGCAGATCGCATTCGGTGGCTCTTCCGTCAAGATTCTGTGGAACAGGTTCCGACCTTAACCCATTTACATTTTCGATTTGCTCTGAGGTCATCATTCGATTCAAGACGGACGGTTCAGTAACTGGCGGTGGCTATAGAATCAGCTATCAATCAAATCCAATTGGTAAGATGCTATACGTTCACGTCCTCTTTAAGGCAAACAGACCAATACAATTATTTGTGCTTTTCTTCAATGTCATGTAATTGTCACCAGACGGTCATGAAATGCATAACATGGTCCTTGAGATCGCAATATTAATCTTAACCGTGATCATTATCGTAATGCTATGAAAATATTCATAAATAATAATTAAGGAAGAGGGTCAGGATAGTAGGCTATTTGTGAGTATATATTTGTGCAGCAGTTTTGTGCACATGTTATAGCGCCCCTTCAAGCCATCTACTCAGAGGCGCTAGGACACTACAGAGCGGACACTGCATCGGAGTTTCACACCGAAGTGCTGAGCAAGTGAGAGTGAATGACTTGCCCAAGGTCCTTACGCGGCGACTTCAGGTGGGTTCGAACCTGCAACCTTTCGACTGCAAAGCGACGAACATACCCACATACCGCACCCCTTAGTAGTATATACTATTAGCTTTTGCTGGCTTCTGTTGCACTGTATTTAATTGTTCATGATAGTATTAACAGAGTTGAATATATACAATAAACAAATAAAATCGTAATCGTAAACTCGAGATTTGCACAGCGCCCACAAGGTCAAGTTGTAAGAACCTACTAATGCACGGGTGTTTATATATATATAGTCAAAACAAAATAAATCGATAGCCAGGGGTATAAGTTCAGAATCCGAAGAGTCGGGTAGAACGGCTGAGGTGGATGACCTTTATATAACGTTGAAGTGGCAATGGATGTGAGGGAAAGATGAGTAATCCGGATAAGTTTTGTGAAAAGCAATGTGTTTAATTTCGAGTGAAAGACACGTGGAGAGACAGATAGATGCGTGGCTTCGGTAAATTCGTATGATGTATAGAGATATTTTTTAATTGTATGCATTGCATATGAGAACTTATAAAGCGCCGATTACAGCACGAGCTATTCTCAGCGTGACAGTGCCGAGAAAATAAGAAAGACTTCCAGCAGCAAAGAGCTGAGGATGAAACCCCAGTCAGATTTTAAGAAAGAGGGAGGGAGGTAAGAAGATGCTAAGTAGGGAAAGAAATGAAGTGACTAATGGGGTTACGTCAGCATGTAGACGACGGAAATTTGATGCTCTGAAATGCTACATTATTTTAAGAAGACAAAGAATCAACGATGAGTTCTATAAAATTTCGGGGACAAAAGCAGTCGAAGACAATCCTTTCTATCACAATTACTGCTCTCAAGTTCCTTAACCGATTTATAGATCAGTCAGTATATGCTCTCTTTACCTGATAACATTTAAGGAATTAAAATAGGACAAATTGCTCTATTTCATATGCAATGCGAATTATTTTGGTTCTTTGCTCTTGTAGTATGTGCTTACCACTGTACGCTGCGGTCCAATGCATACGGCTACATGTGCTTATGTCCTCCCAATGATACGACCAGCATTCAACCTACACCGGCTCCCAGTCCTCGATGTATGACTGGCTGTTCACTTGATTCAACCTATTCATCGTGGCATTGCGACTGTCCTGTATATGGTTCTTTGTACACAACCATCCGGTCCACAACCAGCAGATGCATGCCTCCTTGTTCACCCTCATATGATTACTACGGATACCCCACCTGCAGTTGCTCGTCACAAAATATTACCACAGCCAGACCTTGTCCTTCTGGCTGCTATCAAACTACTGACTGGCTCGGCTACCCCTATTGCAACTGTCCATCTACCACTTCCAGCCCACTCTCTTGTTCCTATGGGTGCTACCTGGACGCCGACTATTGGGGAAATCAATTCTGCAATTGCCAGGGATCAACTCAGTCGCCGATGTGGTGTTCATCGGGTTGTTATAGTGACATCAATGCGTACGGTGTTAGATACTGCCGCTGCCCGACCACTACGCTTCCCCCTTGCAGCTCTCCCTGTTACTACACCTGGGACTACACCTACGACTACTCGGGGCGAAGGATTTGCTATTGTCCGCAAGTCACTACAAGTCTTCCATCAACCGGTAGGCGTACTTTCTTTTATTATTTTGCAAAGTAGACCTAATGTAAATACTGTTATTGTACGCGAAGATAATACCTGAGAGGAAATGACAATGGAAACAATAGTATTCATAATGCACTTTCTTCTCATAGAAATAGCTTATAAACTGAACTTATAGCCTACATAGTACATAGCAGTGATGATAGCACCTCTGTAAAATTAGTTATGTGTAACTTGCTACTGTTACTATTACTATAACTACTACTGCTACTGTTACTATTACTATAACTACTAATGCTGCTACTACTACTACTACTACTACTGCTACTGCTGCTGATGCTGCTGCTGCTGCTGCTGCTAGGCCCTACTACTACTACTACTACTTGTAGTATTCTAAATTATTCTAACATTGCAGTTCACACCAATATTGTTTTCTAACAGGCTGTGGCCAGACATTGATTGCGTCATCCAGGTCATCCGGTTTAGTGACCTCACCAAATTACCCAAATGACTATCCAAGAGGAATCGACTGCTATCAATACATATCCGTTCCAATAGCGACTACTCTTACCATTCGAGTACTCGATATAAACGTCTATTACTCGAGTGGATACAGCTGTGCGTATGATTATGTTGAGGTGAGTAAACAATACTTAGGCCTACTCCAGGAAAGATTTAAGTTGGATAGTTTCAATGTTTGAGTAAAATTTGATGACCTCTCAAGTGGGGAGTTCTTATTTCATTTTATGGCAGATTAAAAAATTATTATCCTGCCAGAAACAATTACACGAACGTGCATAAAACTCGATAACAAGCAGTAGGACTTTTATCCATCACGGAGACTTTGTCACTCTGTCTCCATAGACTAATAGCCCTACGGCGTTAACTTTAAAGAAGTGATAAATTATAGTTACAATCAGGGGTGTCCCTACTTGCAAAGTCAGTATCGAATAGCCTACACGCTACAGTCGTCTAGGCCTGTCTGTAGGTCATTTCTCCGTCTAATTTTACTAAAATATAAATATAAAATTATTACTATATTAATAGCACCGCAAATACATATGAAAAGAATGCAAAGATGTGAAAGTGCAAAACTATTTGTGGTGACTGTTTATTGCACGTTGTGATACGTTGGGGCAGTTTTCGCACTTATGTTAATCTATTTGGGAGTTCAGGAAAAATTTCTAGTAGGCTAATGCATAATTGTTATACGACTTGTTATAGTATTACTACTGCTGCTGATGATGTTACTACTTCTACTACAACTACTACTTCCACTTTACTACTAGTAGTTGTTGTAGTACTAGTACTGCTACTGCTTCTGCTGCTACTGCTTCTGTTACTGTTACTACTACTATATACTAGTACTACTGCTACTACTACTGCTACTGAAGCTATTGCTTTTTATTATCATTTTTACCTGTGGTAGTTTTAATCCATCAAGCCATCAAAAAACTTCTACGCGTACATGTAGAAAGTTGGATGGTTTTCTGGTCTGACCCGCGACAAGGAAGGGAGCCGAAAAGAGAAAAGAATGTAGGGCGATTGAACTTCACATTCAAAGTTTTTGTGGTTGATTTCATTTGCAGATCACTGGTTGTGATGGCTATGTTACTCAGTTCTGCGCTTCGTACACGATTTCTACAAGTGGACTTGTCTACAACTGCAGAGACAACTCACGTGTTACCATACGATTTCATTCCTATTATTATCACACCCATACAAGTTACAGAGGATTTAAATTGTCGTACAATACAGGGTTTGCGTCGAATTGCGATAGTTCCAATTACTATTTGTATCAAGGAACTACAGGTGCGATCACTTCGCCGGATTTTCCCAGCAACTTTCCAGAGTACAGTGAATGCTTCCACTATCTCTACACGTATGACGACAACATGAAAGTCAGAATCACATTCGACCAGCTGAGACTCGAAAGTTCTCTGACCTGCACAAATGTATTCATCAAGGTACGTTTAAACCAAAAACCACATGTAAATGCGGCGTAAGCTTATATGCGCTTTTTCTTTCTGTGTTCACATGTTTGCACGATGCAGTGAAATGCTAAAATATTTTAAGGAGAAGTAACCTCCATGACAGAACTTTTTGCAATACGATTATCTACATCGAGATGCGTTTTCAAAAGCTTGTAAGTTTGTCACAAAATTCCCTGTAAGTTAGTTAATCTGCGATAGCTTGCTCGGCTCGGATATGCCACTTTAGAGTTACGATGCACTTTGGTTAAGAATTCCTTAAAATGCCTAGTTAGCCTAATCATCAAAAAGTTTGTGAAGGCTAGTTACCGACTTCTGTGTAAATCAGCTACAAATATCGTGTCAGTTGCGTTTAAATTCCTTGCAATGCAGCTGCAAAATGTGTTATGCGTTTGCCATAAAATTTTCTTGCAAATTAAAGTTAGTTTAGATTTCTTGCATATTAGGTAGGACAACAACATTCCATGCTAGCAAGATGTCGTCACAGTCTATCTATAGTCAGATTCCTGCAGTTAAATCTCATTCATTTAATTTGCAAATGATTTTTTCGTAAAGAAAATTTAAAGACTCTAGCAATTTTTTTTTACATTCGGTCATACGGTGACATGCGATAACTCTAAATTATTAAAGCTTGTTTGTAGGCCTATTAGGCTATATTTATTTTAATATTAGTTAACGCTTAGGCCTATTTGAAATCTTGATGATAAACTGTTCCAGCGGTGTCCGCAGGGTACACACTTACGCAAGTGCGTACAGCGCTGAAAGGCTAAAAAATATTTTTTTACAAATAAATTACAAATTAATGCGTAAAATATTAATTAAAAGCTATGGAATTCTTATTCTGTCGAATCTATTATCCATGCACTACTATTAACATCCGAAATTAGCTCTATATGCGCATACCCACTTGCAGCAAAAAGCTTATAGGCCTAGGGCAGAGGTGCACATCCCGCGGGCCGCATGCGGCCCCCGGACTCGTCATGTGCGGCCCTTGGTCCAATTTTAAACGACAAAGAAAAGTGGCCCGCGATCAGAAAATTATCTTAAGAATTCACTGTATACTATTTACAACATGTCAACACAAAGAATCACAGCTTCAATCTTGTCTGTTTCAAAGATCTTTGGTATTTATAACCAGCGACTTTATAGCCCAAGATTGCTCCCTCATCAATATTCTTGGGCTCTGGGTGTTACCTATCTGCCAGAGAGTAGCCCCCTTCTGTTTAAATGATAACAGATGTTACAGATAGCTAGAGCCAGTCTGCGACCACACAACCGGCTGACCTGCGTGAAGTCTCCCTCTGTGCAGCTTAACTGGCTCGTGGGCCAATCTCAAACAGGTCGGCCTAAGGCCCCGAGGTGTTCCTCATAGATTAGAGTGCGCATCTGACAGATCCTAATGAGTATTGGAATTTTCCTTTCACAGTTCATCCCAGCATTCTTTCTTTGTTGTCAGAAACGGCTCGGTGCAACAGTTTTCAATGTAATCAGTTGACTTACTTTTCTACAAAGCTAATTAGTCTAGTTACAATGAACAGAACTACTAGTAAAAAGCGCAAAATTGAAGAAGAAAATCGCAAGTTTCAAGAGGAATGGACATTTGAATACTTTATGGACAATGTTAATGTAGTTGATTTCAACACATTCAATCACAGCCATCTCATTAGCTGTGTAGCATGAATGTGAACTGCATGGGAAGGATTAATTAAATGAAAGTTGAGTTTCAATTCTGCTTGATTCTTCAATGTTGTTTTCATTTACCCAAATCGCTGTTTTACTTTTGTGAGGTAGGTCTACATTCTATTGTACTCTATACTTAAAATGCACTTTCGTCTCCAGACACATTTCACACATACTCAAATCCAGTGCATTGTGTGTGCGGCCCTCGTCTTCTTTTCTAAAATGCAATCTGGCCCTTGGCCAAAAAAGGTTGTGCACCACTGGCCTAGGGCCTAAATGTTGGCGATAGTGTGCGTACATTATTTTGTGCAAGCTGTGCGTACAGGAAAAAATTCCTGGGGGCGCCGCTGAACTGTTCTAAGAGAATCTGGTTGATTTGACACAAGATTTGTAATGCCTACGTAAAGAAGTGATACAATGGTTTTGCTATTTTGTCTTGATCAGCTGACATGCCAAGATGGCGGTGAGAACACAAGAACGGTTTGTGGCTCAAGTATTCCTGATCCAATGACTTTCCAATGTCGAACTCTTCAGATCTGGTTCAGATCAAATGCTACGACTTGGTTCACTCCAAGAAACTACAGACTGAACTATTATGGTATCGTAAATTCTTTCATTTAATTATTATTACGCTACTGTCAAATTATGAGCACTAAGTCTAAGTGTAGACTTTTACGTCTGGTCAATGTTTATATAGGCTAGTTGCTCGGATTACAGGAGATAAAGACATGGTTGTAACCCGTATTGCAGAATTCATATATTTGCACGGGTTAGAGTAGCGAAATGCATGCACTTTACAATGTCTGGCCCTAAAGTTATGGCAAGGCGGTAAATTTAAAATGCCAGCATTTAGATGAACCTTCACATTGTTCCATTGTCAGGTTGCTGTATTTTCGCCTCAGTCAAATGATCTCTAGTCGTCGGGACAATGTTGATGATAAGCCTCTTCAAATGCATGCAAAGAATCACGTTTTGATTGCTGAACGTTTTCTTCCATTTGTTAGCATCAACTTCTTCTGCTCAGCAAACAACTTGGCCTCCAGATTTCCACGAGGTTGACACTGGCCTGTCACCACATCTCAAGCTTGGAATCGGATTGGGAGCGGGAATCGGTGGATTCGTGCTCATCATCTTCATCGTCATCATCGTCGTCGTTGTCGTCAGTTTTAAGCGACAGGCGGCCAGACGAGACCAGCGACATCTGGACGAATTAACTGTCGTCTGTAGGAGTATGAACAATGGAAGTGGATCGGCTGAAGGCAATTCCGTTCGGTTCTGGAGAGGTAACTCAATTTCTTAGTAGAAATGTTTGCCTAAAAAGCCCAGTAGGCCTATATGATTATTGTCATTGATTAATGATGAGCCAGTTTAATGCATGTGCGGAAATGACCGAAGAATTCAAAAGAATACAAGTGATGCAATGTTTAAAAAAACCTGTGGTATGAAAACAATATTTTATCTCTTCTACCTTACTTAGTTGGTGCCTCGCGTTATCCATGGATCATCATGACATTGTGTATTATACTATTTTATTTACAAATTGATTGCACAATAAATATTGAGGTTGCAATAATTTTTTCTTTGCAGCTCCTGAATCAAGACCGTCAGAAGTCGGTTTCACAAATCCACTGGTTGAGGTAGGAGTCTACAGAAACGAACACAACAACTATCGTGATCTTGCATGTCTAACCTAGTTCTTATTGAATTAAATATAAGTAGGCCTAACAATTATAATTATAGTATTTCTTTTAAGCAGTTAAATTATGCGTGTGGCTAAAATGTTCAACATAGCTTCCTTTTGAAAGCTGCAACAGTATCCACTGAGACAAGATTATTGTCCAAACAATTCCGCAAGTCTACAACTCTTGCACTGTAGGATATTTGCCCTAATGCTTTTTTCGGTTCCTACATAGGCCTAATACATACGAGTATGTATTTAAGTCAATGTAGCCTACTTTTTAAAACCTCATTTTGTTGAACTTACTGATGATGAATATTTACCTAAATTAAAGAATTCGAAATCTCCAGTAAAAAGAAGTATTAAATTGTTTTTATTTTCTTCTGCATGGATTTTGAACCAACAACTGACAAAAATTTCAAAATCACAGCCGGTAATCCAATCGTAGGCTATTGCATGGCCGTGTATCGTAACTATCGTTCCAACATAGAGCCCATGCGGGAGGCATTTTCTTATATGGGATCAACAGAGAATTTCAATGTACCATCTATAATAGCCCATGAAAATTTTGGCAGGACAATAGGTAGATGCACACACTGAAATTCGCAGCAGTCCTTGGTTCAGTAAGCTTATATTATGATTCGTCGAAATGTAGCTAAATATGCATTTATGTCTGTAATTATTAATTAATATTCATTATGTGTGGTAGTAGAAGTTTTTATAGATGTAGGCCTATTTGTATAATTATATCAGCAATATTGTGGGGCGCGGTGGTCTAGTGGTGGCGTCGTTGCCTTGGAGCCGGAAGGTCCGAGGTTCGAATCCACCCTCAAGCCGCGTAAGGACCTTGGGCAAGTCCTTCACTTACAATTGCTCAGCGCTTCGGCGTGAAACTCCGATGCAGTGTCCGCTCTGCATCGGGAGCGCCTCTGAGTAGAGAGAGCTTGAAGGGGCGCTATAACAAGTGCACATACAAACAAATTAGGCCTATACTTATGAGAATCTTGGGATGAGTGAGACTTGTCTCTCGATATAGGAGAGCATGGTTGCGTGCTGTAGCTCGTATAGACGGTGAATGAAGAGGTGACGGAATATGGAGGCAATAGACCTAATAATTATAGGACATGCTTGATGTTGTTTAATATGGTGAAGAGGAGCTTAGTATTTGCTATCATTCAATTACTTATAGTTCCGAGATTGTGGTAAGGACAGACAAGAAAACAAACCAACAGGACAAAGTTTTAGACTTATAGATAAGTGCATTTTTACTTGCAGTAGATTACAGCAACACTGTTAAGGCCCAATAGGCTACACATAAAAAATATACGAATGGCATTGCAATGTCTATATTTATATTCATATATTATATATGTAAACTTATATGCTTTTAATATACGTAAACAGATAAATTTATATGCACAATAAATGAATTTATGCGTGTGATATTGACAGGTTGCTGAAGAGCCGCCATCCTACTCGGCCGAAGGTTTTGTCGGAGGAGCAGAAATTCAGTCTCTCGGTGGATTTGTGGCCGGAGAAGATGACGAGCAGCTGATCGATGGGTAGAAATCACGTATAGTCTCCCCATCATCTGGGTGTGAAATTCGATCGCAAAAGATTATCATGGCTGGATGTGTCACGGCTCGATCTAGACGTTTCATAAAGTTCTCTTGCAGTACTGTAACGCTGTTTCTTTGCTTAAGATGCCGATAATAACTATTGTTTCCTTTATCGTCGTTCAAGTTAAAAGTTCTAAGAATAATAATTGTCTGTAAAGTTTGGAGGGTGATGTTTATTAATTAGCGAAAGATCATTGCTTATGGTAGCCTACTCAAGATGGAACTATTCGTCAATGCCTGTTTCTCTTTGTCGCTCGATCTGGAATGGTATTTTAATGATTAGGCTATTAATTATTATAATAGCGAAAGATACTCATGGTAGGCCTACTCTAAGATTGAACGATTTACTAATGCAAGTTTGCTTTTGTCGCTCGATCTAGAATGATATTTTATTATAATTATGTAACGAAATGTCAATGACACTATGACACTACGGGCTGAAGTTAATGTTCGTCAGTTAATGAAAGGTTGCTTACAACACTGTAGCCTACTTTTAAACGAGTATCAGAAACGCTTCTAACGATTTTTCTAGAAATTGTCGTTATTATAGTGCCTAACATAAATCACCAGTTTCCAGTTCATATTTAACCTGTTCGTGCAATTGATTATGATTTAGGCCTATGCACGAGCACTTGTTATAGCGCCCCTTCAAGAAACTACTCTGAGGCATTTGCATGCATGAGCAATTGCAAATTAATGACTTGCTGAGGGTCCCTAAGCGGCTTGACGTAGATTCGAACCTGCAACCTTCCGGTTACAAGTCACCAAACACACCATAATTTATAAGAACATAGATGTGCGTCATAGATTTGAACATAGATGTTCATCTATGCTGACATAATTATAACTAATACAAACTGTTCTTTGCAGAAGTAGGCTAATTTCATTCATAGTGCCTACAGAGTAAATTTTGGCTAACACCATTTCATGGCGGCCTAATTTTTATGTAACAACTGAAAATAGTTACAAATGAGACGTGGTTTTCAATTCTACTACAAATCTTTTTAATCAATTTATTATAGAGAGCAGAATCTACACCGTGGTTCAAAAAAAACTAAGCCAAATTGTTTTTCATATATCTCTGATGCCTGATAACATATCACGCTAAAATTTTCCAATTATTTAGAGAAGTGGACCAAGAATATGATTCAAAAATTTCAAGAGATAAAATTGAACGGATAAAAAGATATGCGTCTTTCAACTTCATATGCCAAAATTGCAGTTTACAAGCAATTTTCTGCCAGGTTCAGTAAAAAGTAAGCTAAACTGGTGTTCTTATATCTCCAATGCCTGATAATTAATCATACCAAAATTTTCCAGATATTTAGAGGATTGAACCAAGAATAGGATTCCAAAATATCATGTCATAAATTTGAACGGATAGAAAGATATGAATATTTAAACTTGATCTCCAGAAATGTCTGTTTTCAGCAAGTCTGTTATGGTGTTCGTTGCGGGTTCGATGCTTGATAGTTCCAAATTTTGGTCTTCAGGGATGATGAAGTAAAATTAATTAATTATAAAGTGTGGAGCGTGATGTAAGACCGAATCTACCAAACAACAATCCATGATCTAAACGATCTGAAGCAACCAGCGCTTGTTGGAAGTGTGGGAAGGCCTGGACCAGAGGATAATCGACGATGCTGCTGCGTAATGCATGGCGCCAGCGCTTCCAGGCTTGCGTGCAAGCAGGAGGACATTTTGAGCATCTTAATTAATTAAATAATAAAACCATACTGTTGTAATCATATTGTTAGTTCAATTCTCTACATATCTGGAAAATTTTAGAATGATTAATCATCAGGTATTAGAGATATAAGAGAACATTTTATTGAACCTGACAGAAAATTGCTTGTAAACTGAAATTTCGGCATATGAAGTTTAAAAATTCATATCTTTTTAACCGTTCAACTGTGTCTCATGAAATTTTGGAATCATATTCTTGGTCCACTTCTCTAAATAGTTGGAAAATATTAGCTTGATATGTCATCAGGTATTTGAGATATATGCAAAACAATTTGGCTTAGTTTTTTTTGAACCACGGTGTATTTAGGCCTACAAACGTAACTTTCGAACGTTAGGCTTAATCTTTGTATGTAAATACTTCCTGGGATAATATTCAAGGTGACTTCTTAATATGTCCAACAACTTGATGATCCATATTCGAAATTGACCCTTTCAGAGCAGACAGTCAGTACCATCATTACGCCAAAAATGGACCATCAGTACCGACAAAATTGGCCATTGTCAATGGCGCTTTTTAGAAAAATTATTATCAATGAGGCAGAGTCGAAAAGTGAAGACAATCAAAATTAACACTGATAGACCTAGTAGGCTTAGTGATAGTTTCAGTTTAACAACACTGTGTGATGACAAAGATCATTAGCGTAGACTCCTTCTGTTTTGCAATTGGAGTTCAAGACAGGACTAAAGTTTGTTGATGGCCAAAGAGTTTTGTGGGCTACAGAAATTTGAAGATTCCTCTGAATTCTGATTTAGAACCAATGAATTCTGATTTAGAATAAATGAATTCTGATTTAGAATCAATGTCACAGAGTTGATCTCGATTATTCGTGAAGCGTTTGATTTACGCAAACAATGATTAGGCCTAACATTCCTTGAACGTCATTCCTTGTAAAGTAAGTATTTTGTGAAATTCTCTGTTTTTCTTTTAACTTCCTCTTGTTTTAGTCCAGTGGTTCCCAACCTTTTTGGACTTGAGGGCCACTTTTTCTAAGTTGGAGAGCACAGGGGCCACTTTTTCTTGGTTTAAGAACATTCGGGGGCCACAAAGCTAAAATTTAATTAACTAGAAGCATATAAAATTGATATAAATGAACCAAAATAGAATGTTTGATGTTGTTTGTGGAAGTCAAAATAAAATAATTTGTAATAGAAAGTAAATATGTGTTCTATCCTGTCCAAATTGTCAATTTTTCGTGTATTTTTGTTAATTCTTCGAGAGATGGCGGGCCACTTTTGGCCCGCGGGCCACGGGTTGGGAACCGCTGTTTTAGTCGCTTCTGTTTCTGCATATTTGTTCTGTACTATCAGTTTCTTTCTTTGCCAGGTGCATTGACCTATTTGTTTCAAGCAGTGTATTATTGTGTGCGTGATGTGAGATTGCTTGCTTTTTGACCAGCTGTTTTTCCGGTCACTGTTTCATCAACCATCCTAAAATTGGGAACCATGTTCCAGCCGTCCTCGCCAACAGAACCAGGGGACTCTCTAATTACGAGAAATGAATGGCAAACACTCAACGCAAACATTTCGTTGTGTAGGGGAAGACGGGGTAATTTCGGCCATTTTTCTAATTTTTGTAATACATTAAAACTGGTTGACTGCTAAAATTAAACAAAATTACAACTAAATAAAGTAAGATAGCCTATAAGGGACAATATACTGCAAGGTTACTTTTGGGGATTGAGAAGAACATTTGCTTGGTAAAAAAATATTTTTTAAGTGAATTTTTGGCCGGATTTACCCCGGTATACGGGGTGAATTCGGCCAGCACAGCTAAATTGATTTTCACAACCAACCGGACGAGATAATAATACACAAATGTATTAGGCGATACCACTGACGCGCTAATATGAAGTAAGACATAAGTTTTTATTATTATGTTTAAAATATTTTTGTATATAACGATTGGCCTTTCCTGGACTTCTTTCATCCACTTGCATGCTTGCCTTTCTTCTGATAATTTCTTGGCATATAATTTAGAGCACCAAACGACGCAAAATAATTATATTTTAAGTTAAAACTGAGTATATTGGTGAAAATTATAAAGTCACTATTTATTAACATTGGCACTATGTACCATCTCTAACATATCGGGGTAAATCCGTCCACATGGCCGAATTTACCCCCGACCCACCCACCCTCCATAATAGCCGTAACGAGAAGGGCCGCCATTTTGGACAATCGATTTGGATAACCAAATTGACAAAACATATTGTGGTTTGCAGAATAAAAAGCAAATAATCGACATTTGAAACAGATTACCTTCATTTCTTAGCTGTTATTGGAGACAGCATAGAGAAGTCGATTTAGCTCGAACTCGCTTTTTTCGTTTTTAGCGAATTATACTCACATAAAAACAAAACTATCTCGATAAACATACGCAATAATGATATTGTGAACTGGATGGTAGCATTGAAATCTTCCCTTGCCCTCTGGTTTTCTTGAAACCACCCTGGCCGAATTTACCCCGTGGCCGGCATTACCCCGTCTTCCCCTAATAAATTACCAGCTGTTTATTAGACTGCTACGTACATTCGTTGGCGCTACAATTGCGCAATTATCTTCTTGGGGTAGCTCCCTCCTACCTCCGTGCTTTCTGTAACCTGGTATCATCTCTCCCTGGTCGCTCTGCTCTTCGTTCTGCATCTAACGGCCTCCTTGTGGTTCCTCGCATGCGTGGTGCTACTGCCCAATCCAGAAGCTTTGCGTATGTTGGGCCATCTTGCTGGAACCGTCTTCCGCACAAGCTGCGTCTTGAGCTTCTCAGTCTCTCTCTCCATCTGTTTAGGAAACGCCTGAAGACCATACTATTTGTTAGGGGAAGTGCTAACTAGGGTCGGGAGCGCTACTGAATCTGTGAGCGGCGCTATATAAATGTTCAATTACAATTACAATTACAATTACAATTACAATTACAATTGACACCACAAAGGCGTGAAATCAGACCGAATCAACAATAGGATAATCTAGTCAGACAGTCATGATAATTATTGGAAGGATTGTCCACTGTAAAATGGTTCTTGACAACTGCCGTTTAAACTTCTAAGAATTGTATCTGAAAAATATTAATCGAGTCAACAAATTAGCACTAGGCCTAGGCCTAAGTAGAGACAATCATGGCAGAGTTGTTAAATAGGCCTAAACCCCACTGATGACTTTCAGATAGGGTCTATTTGGGTATTTTGATTCGGCCTTCGACGTTATGTTAGCCATTAGGCCCCTAGATTAAATCTGATTAAATCGGTTTAGATAATAATTACGGACACGGGGTCAGCCAAACAGAAACCAATAAATTAATTGCCCCTACCCAAGCTTAATATATATATATATATATATATATATATATAATAGACCTATAATTAATTAAAATTTCGGGTGAAAAATCCACATCGCAATATGATGAAATTCATTTCAGTTTTGTTTCAAAATAATCCTTACAAAACTTTAATCTACCGGTAATTAAATCAATATAATTAAGTTAGCCCGTCACAATCGTCTTGCGACTTTTTACTCAGCGCAAATTACCGGTAATGCAATAAATTGTAATTTATTTTGACGAATACTTACCACAACCAATTCGTTGCCATGGGCATAGGCGCAACCACCCTATGGGACCCACGGGACGCGTCCCCCCAACTTTTGAGTGGTCCCCTAACTCTATTAGTATGGTCCCTCCCAACTTTTAGGACGTGATTCATTATGGTCCCCTCCAACTTTTAGGACGTGATTGCGCCTATGGCCATGGGCTTCATTGATGGCGGTCGAATCAAACCCGTCTCGCTTCTCTTTTAGGGTGGTCTACTGGCCTTTGTTTTGCTGTTCACAATAACCTTTTCCTGAACAATTCCAAATATAGGCTTAGTGCCTACACGAGGTATTTATAATGTGTGAAGACAGTAACTTTCCTATTAGGCAATAGGCAGTGAGCAAGAAAGTAAGTAAATGGGCAATGGCCTTTATCTGCATCTGACAAGCACGCTTATGCAATAATTATGCTTATGCAATATTATGCTTATGCAATATTAGCCTATGCATACCAATCTACACAAAAAAAACAGCTTATACTACCTGAATCATGTGACCGAGCGAACCTTTAAGTGCGCTTGAAATTTATCGCGCGATGTCGCTTTTAAACCCAGTCGACTTGGTTCAAAGGCACTGCAATGCATCTTAGAACTTTAATTCAGGTATTTACTATCGTCTTTCGTGGAAACACTGTGCGCTCGCGCGCGCACATACACAAACACACACACACACATACACATACACACACACACATACATATTACATAAACGCATAGCCTACATATTACATATACACAGACTTCTTTTATTGGGGACACTTGAGCAAGCGGCAGGATGTCCCGATTGTCTTGTCACAGCTTAGGCCTATAATTAGCCTATGACGCATGAAACTTCACCCGTTGTTTTAGCAAGTAGGCCTAGCCTAGGTGGGGCGACAGAATACTAAGCTAATGTAGTCGTAAAATTCTGTTTTTATGCAGGTTGTCGGAGTGTTCTCAGAAGAGCATATTATAAACTGTAGAAAGTATCTGACAGCTCGAGGTTCCAGGATTCTAGTGGAAGGACGTATATCAGGCATGGTCTATACAGAATTTTCTTTTGTGTGCATTAAATTCAATTTGTCATATTTTCATTCATTCATCCATTCATTCTTCACGAGAATTTGTAGTCTATAGCGCCTCTAAAAACGGACTACGCAGGGGTGCTCCCAACACCCAGCGCATACAAGCAAAACTGTTTTAGGATGAGAGAGCAGTGGTTGAGAAGGAGTTTTAACGAGAGATGAAGCGGAGCGTACTCAAGGAGAGAAGGAATGGTTCTGTCCAGAGTTGTTCTGTCCAGAGTTTGTTCTGCCGTGTGTTGGATCTGACGCAATAGGCCTATGTTGACATGGAGTTGTGGTGAAATCCGCTCCATATTACGAAATTGAAACGCCTAGGTTATAATTGACTCCGTCTGACTCCTGGAAATCTTCTGTAAATTTCAGCTGATGAGTGAAAGAATCTAAAATCGCAGAAATGTGGCTTAAGCTGTGCTTCTTGATCGCCTCATTGGTTGGCATCAATAGCCAATCCTCGTCGTACTGTGAGTATTGAATATGCATATTGTAGTTTATGCACATTGTACAAGCTTATTTTGGAAAAACTCTAGTAAGAAAACTATCATGACTAAAGGATATAGGATTGGAATTCACCATTGTAAGATTATTTAAAACGATGCACTTCTTGGACTTTGCTGGTCTTGTAATATGATGCTGTCGTTCGTAAAAATAAAGTCTACTGTTGTGACCCTCTGAATGCGCTGGGAAAATTGTATCTTTCTCTACTGACCTGAGTAGCCTATAATAATTATAGTCCTACAATCGAATAAAATTTGCTAAAATAGGACAACGTAGAATAGAACAAATTAGAATGCTCACTGCTCAGTTAAATTTGGAGTATAAGGGTAGAATACTATTGAATATACAATATCATACGGCACTAAAGAATTGGTCACTTAAGAAAAAAAATCAGAACACATCAAGTGAGATCCTAACTCTAAATATATTGGTTGTACAGATTGTGGAAATACGACCCAATACAACGGCTCGTATGGAATGATCTATTCTCCAAATTATCCCTCAAACTACGACCACAGTCTCAACTGCACCTACAAGTGGAATGTTCCAGACCTCAATTCAGCCTCCTTGACATTCCAGTACATCAACACTGAACAGTCTTCGAGCTGCGGCTATGATTATGTAGAGGTGATGACAAACTAATGTTCACATGTATTCTAACTGTAAAGCAGATAACTTGCGTTATCATGCAATTAAGAGGCACTGACCTGTACAGAGCATTCCAGGAAAATGTCTTCACCAAAATGATGGAAAGCAGAATGAAGCAATAGAGGAACACTTGGAGAAAAGCAAGCCAGGTTTGGCCAGAGGAATCACAATTGATCAAATTGTCATAAACATCCTTGAAAAATACATTGAATAAGCTTACACAATAATTATACATGTGGGACTAAGTATTATATTAGCCTATAGTAGGCCTAGACATACGCCATAAATTATAATTATATTAAACCATGGTGTGCTTGATTTGTTTTATTTCATTAGGACCTACATCTAGGAAACTGACTGACAGTGCACTTTGTCATTGCCGTTCAGCTTTGAACGATAAGAAGTCTATGCACCAAATTATAAATAACGGCTATTGTAAATAAGGATAGATACACGCTTACTTTCTTAAAAGGGCTATGTCGCAACAATAAGCTTATAATAATTTATTTTATACACTGCGACATTGCATGATGATGATGATGAGTTCTCTGCCCGAAGACATTTCCATTGTCTTTAAAGCCACCTTGCAATGATGAGATAGTGAAATGCTCACAAGCAATTACGGATGAGCAACTATTATAGTTCTATGTTGTTACTTAAAAATGACGTTATTGGACATAGGAAACTGTCTGAGGGCAGAGAACGTGAAGAAGAAGACGCAGTGGCTTAAAGCAGATCCGAACTGCAGCCCTACGGTCACAAGGTTGCACAGAACATAGCGTTACATCACAGCGTCCCATAGAAACTTATTATATGAATCGAAATTCTGTTCTGTTGGTATTCTACAGTTCAGTTGCAGATCGCATTCTGTGGCTCTTCCATCGAGATTCTGTGGAACAGGTTCCGACCTTAACCCATTTACATTTTCGCTTTGCTCTGAGGTCATCATTCGATTCAAGACGGACGGTTCCGTAACTGGCGGTGGCTATAGAATCAGCTATCGAGCAAATCCAATTGGTAAGCTGCCGAACGTTTAGCCTACTTCTTTCCAAGACAATGACCATTCATGTGGGGCGCGGTGGTCTAGTGGTGGCGTCGTTGCCTTGGAGCCGGAAGGTCCGAGGTTCGAATCCACCTCCCCGCGTAAGGACCTTGGGCAAGTCCTTCACTTACAATTGCTCAGCGCTTCGGCGTGAAACTCCGATGCAGTGTCCGCTCTGCATCGGGAGCGCCTCTGAGTAAAGAGAGAGCTTGAAGGGGCGCTATAACAAGTGCACATACAAACAAACAAACAAACAGACCAATTCGTGTTTGCCTTCAATGCGATATGCAATTGTTATCCGACGCTCATGACAGTCAGCCAGTCGTACTCGTGATCCTAATCGTAGTCGCAAACTTGAGATTTATACAGCGCCCATAAAGCCAAGCTGCAAGAGCCAGCTTATCCACCGTATAATTCACGCGTACTTAATCAAATCAGAATCGATAGCCTAGCTGGAGCTGAAGATCCGGAGAGACAGGCAGGACGACTAAGGCGAACAACGTTTAGAATTGAAGTGGCGATGGAGGTGAAGGCAAAGATGAGTAATCCGGACAAGTTTTATGAAAAGCAACGTGTTCAATTACGAGTGAAAGACCTGTGAAGATGTAGCTAGAAGGGCGGTTTCGGCGAATTCATAGGGTGGGTTAAATATTGATAACAGGCTACCTGTGACAGAGTTTTATCCAATGAGGCGTGGCAACTACATGTATGGCTGTGAAACGATTATAAATTTAAGTGGTGAGGTGACGGAAGGACGGAAAAGTGTTGGTTAGGGTAGAAGAGTGACAGTGAGGACATTCTGAATAACTTGGAGACGGCTTAGTTGGGTGATGTCTTAGTCACAGAAAGAGTAGACTATGACCTCATAAAGCGTATCTCTGAATCCCTCTAAAGCTGGATTCACAGAGTAGACTATTCCAGTGATCTAATTTTGGCGTGAACCATACATGTATCGATTTTCAATACTGAGAAGGTCATTGATAGACATGAATTTTAAAAAAACGATGAGACTCTGGTCAGAAATCACGCAATAGTTGAGAACCGGAGAATAAGTGAATGCAGATGCGGAGTCCAGGTTGATGGAAATAGAATTACTTCTTGTTCTCCATATTGGTATGAATCCAGCTTTAGAGGGATTCAGGTATACGCTTTATGAGGTTATCCAGGAGGAAATTAATTTGGGCAGACACTTGAAGACAATGACGATGGTGTCGGAGAGAGTGAGAATGATGATACGTAGGCCTACATGCATTGCAAGCTTAAAGGTAGAGTCGGACTCAAACTTACTGGGTTCCGTCAGCATTATTTTGGACGATAGAAATCTGAAGCACTGAACTGTCACACGTACAATGTTAGCAAACAAAGAACCAAGTTTTGCGGAAAGATATCAAATTTGATTATTTGGGTTCAAACAAATCAGGTCGACGACAACCCAACCTTTCGCCATAAATTTTACAGTTCTCAAGTTCCCATACCGATATCTAAATCGGTCAGTGTGCTACATTTACCTAGGTATAATTAAACGAAGATCATCATCATCATAATCACCTGACAACATTTAAAGGATTGAAATATGGTAAATTGCTCTATTTCATAAAATTATGCAATGCGAATTATTTTGGTTCTTTGCTCTTGTAGTATGTGCCTACCACTGTACGCTGCGGTCCAATGCATACGGATACATGTGCCTATGTCCTCCCAATGATACGACCAGCATTCAGCCTACACCGGCTCCCCGTCCTCGATGTATCACTGGCTGTTCACTGGAATCAACATATTCATCGTGGCATTGCAACTGTCCTGTATATGGTTCTTTGTACACAACCACCCGGTCCACAACCAGCAGATGCATGCCTCCTTGTTCACTCTCATATGATTACTACGGATACCCCATCTGCAGTTGCTCGACACAAAATACTACTACAGCCAGGCCTTGTCCTTCTGGCTGCTACCAAACTACTGACTGGCTCGGCTACCCCTATTGCAACTGTCCACCAACCACTTCCAGCCCACTCTCTTGTTCCTATGGGTGCTACCTGGACGCCGACTATTGGGGAAATCAATTCTGCAATTGCCAGGGATCAACTCAGTCGCCGATGTGGTGTTCATCGGGTTGTGTCAGTGACATCAATGCGTACGGTGTTAGATACTGCCGCTGCCCGACCACTACGCTTCCCCCTTGCAGCTCTCCCTGTTACTACACCTGGGACTACACCTACGACTATTGCTATTGTCCTACAAACACTACACGTCCTCCAACAACCGGTAGGCGTATGTTCTTTTGGTATTTTGAAAATTAATGGAAAAACTGTTAATTGTACGCTAGGTGATAACTAATGGCAATTGAAACAGATGTAGGCTATAGGGAATTTATTATTATTTATTATTATTTTTGAATTTTATTATTATTATTATTATTTTTATTTTTATTTTTTTTGCTTCGAGGTATACAGGATCCCTCAGGGACTTATCTATCGCCTAATATAAAATCACAGTCTGGAACGGCCCTATTCATATTCCGTATCCTGATCGGCGAAAGTGCCCCTAAAAGCAACTGCGTTGTATCGTTGTATCATCAGCGAGATACGCTGGAACAAAAATGTTGTTTCTCGTGGTTCCCCCGATATGGTGCTTAGCTTTTTTCCCAGGTCCGAAAGGAATATCAATCCTTCGTTGTTAATCGGACCCATGGTTTCGAAAGCCAAAGGGACAAAAAAATATGTGGATGACAATTCGTTGTATTTCTCGATTTTGCGAACCGACGCCTTCTCTGCCGCGGCGCCGGTGTAGTGCGATATACTATCCGGCAACAAATACTATCCGAAACTCTCTGTCATTGGTTCACGTGACAAATGACGTCAGATAGCAACGTTAGACGCCCCAGCCTCGTTTTCGTTGACAAATATGATCCGGGCTGCTTGTAGTTGGTTGCGGAAAGCAGAATGCGGGATCTTCATAAATAATATTACATAATTAGAAATCCCTCTACCTTTAGTCTATTTATTTATCATGAACGAGACATTATTGCAATCTTATTGCGTTGCAATGTCTCCGAAACTTTGGTCAGAAATTCTGAAGATTAGGCCTTTGTAACCTGCGATCCCTGATGTGTGTCAAGTTAGCAGGCATATTGATATTGAGATTCGCGATATACATATTCGTTTCGGGTGTGACCTCCCCACTCTACGCCAGCATGTTATCCATTGCGCTACCTGGCCCCCGGGCTTAATAATCACAATCAGAACTACCTAGACAAATAGTCGCTAGAGCGTTTAAATCATAAGTCCGTTTTTACACATTCAAATACACGGTCGAAAATTTGGGAAGTTTGAAGAGCTACAATAGTGACAATAATGATTTAAACACTCTAGCGACTATTGGTCTAGGTAGGTAGTTCGGATGGTGATTATAAAGCCTTGTTAAGCGTTATTGGATGGATAGGGTCTGAGTATTACATTTGAAGTGCCAAACTTTGCTCATTTGATGGATTGAAATACACGGTCGATAATATGTGATATTTGGAAGGCTACAATAGGAATAATGATGGGGGTCTCAACCTTTTTCGTCCCGCGACACACTTAAACTTGCTATCAAATTTGGCGACACACCATTCAATCGTCATAATTATGTTAATGTCGTAAAAATATAAAGTGTCAAAGTGAAACATGTCTATTTATTTCAAATTTGTTCTCAAACTTATTTATCCTTCTAAATTAAAATGCTAAACTGCTGACATTTTTAATAAATGAAAATAGGCTAATTATATTGTTGCTGTCAAAGTCTGATTCAGCGTCGTCACTTATAGGCATAAGATCGCTAAATTTACATTTTCTTACGATACATTTTTTCATTTCGATTGCTGACTTAGCCTAGGTTAACGGGTAAAAGTTTTCTAACAGACATAATGCATACGTGTTTAGGCCTGGGCCCTACATAGGCCTAGGCCTTAAGCTATGTCCGATCCGTTGAAGATAAACGTCATAACTAATAATTAACTATACTAAAAACCGCGGTAAAATAGATAGATAAATAGAGTGCAACAAATTCTCATTGCAGTCATCCGCTAGACTTTTAAACTAGGCTACCTATAGGTAAAGTAACTCAGTGTATAATGCAAGAACAACGGACGTGTGTTTTGAGAATTTAGTAGACTGATATTATTTAGGATTATTTCATGTAATAATGGGCCTACTGCGTTGTGTCAGTTTGGAAAAGAAACGAAGATAATTTATTATCATTATCATTAATTCGCGACACACCAATTCTTCGCGACACACCAGCGACACACCACTTTTACGCGACACACCGCCGGTCAAGTCGCGACACACCAGTGTGTCGCGACACACCGGTTGAGAACCCCTGATTTAAACGCAATCGCGACTATTGTTCTGGGTAGTGCTGATGGTGTTTAATATGTCCTATTAAGCGCTCTGGGATGGATAGAGTCCAAATATGTGAATTTACCAAGGGAAATTACCAGTTCGCGCGTGCTTGGCGTTTGTGCCTTCTAGGGAGATCACCCGCGAATCGAAATGGTAGGCGAATCTCAACCCCAATATGCTTGCTAACTTGACGCACATAGATCCCTGGTTTAAGCCTACAGATCGAGGAATAGTAAAGCAACCATAACGTGGTAAACAGTATTAAATAATTGCCAGATTTAAGGGTTGATGGAGAAGAACCGATCGAGAGGTTACGTTGTTTTGAGGATGGATGATCAAGGTGATTAATTAGTTGCAGCTGTTTCTATTCACAGAATCTGCAGAGATGTTATATTATTATATGGTAATATTTGCAGTTAAGCCTCACTTGTGGTAACGAAGCTCACTAGCGACACCCTCCTTTTTTTACTCAGGCATGGGACTGGTATTTGCAGAGTGCAACCAGTGACGGAGTTACACAGATGTATCTGAAAAGCATTATAAAATTTTAAATTTTCTATGGTTCGACACCCTAGTTTCGTGCATGAAGTTCCTTAATAAACGATCCAATTTCGAACACGGATTTTCCATTCTAAAAATAGAAAACAAGTTCCTACTGACTTAACACCGCTTCGTTCGTAAGAATAACGTTTTCCCACATTTATTTGCACACTCGCAATGTGACTATCCCATTATATCACTTACATGCATTGCATGTATTACAATAGTTCTTTGCATACCGAGTTATATGCATCATCAAGCGAATTATTCCTGATAAACCTCGAAAAGCAACCCGGATAATATTTGTCAACGGATTGGATTTCGCACGTATGTCGTGCGAGATTGTATCCTGGCAACGAAGTGGGCGTGGCCGGATAGTATTTGTTGCCCGGATAGTATTTCGCACTACACCGGCCGTTTGACTTGTATCCGGTAGGTAGGAAACGGCCATGGTGTCTGTTACGGTCGCATCCCAGATGAGACATTATTATTATTATTATTATTATTGTTATTATTATTATTATTTTTTTTAGCGCCCCGAGGTATTTAGGATCCCTCAGGGACTTAAATATTAATTATATTATATTAAATATTAATTAAGAACAGAATAAAAACATTATTATTATTATTATTATTATTATTGTTATTATTATTATTATTATTATTATTATTATTATTATTGTTATATTCTTCTGCTAAAATCATTATTATCACAAGTACTTCTACTGAAACTTCTACTCCTATTATTAGCCTACTACTACTTCTGCCACTATCATCATTATTATCATCATTATTATTACTAGTATTATTATTATTATTATTAAAGTCATCATTATTATCATTATAATTATAAATATTATTATTATCATTATAATTATTATTACTATCACTACAATAGTATCTGCAAAAACAGTTACGACTACTTATACTATTACTACTACTTCTACTACTACAATAACAACAACAACTACTACTACTACTACTTTTTGTAGTATTCTAAATTATTCTAACATTGCAGTTCACACCAATATTGTTTTCTAACAGGCTGTGGCCAGACATTGACTGCGTCATCCAGTTTAGTGACCTCACCAAATTACCCAAATGACTATTCAAGAGGAACTGACTGCTATCAATACATATCCGTTCCAACGGCGACTACTCTTACCATTCGAGTACTCGATATAAACGTCTATTACTCGAGTGCCTACAGCTGTGCATATGATTATGTTGAGGTGAGTTAACAATACTTACTGGTACTCCAGGAAAGATTTAAGTTGGATAGTTTCAATGTTTGAATAAAATTTTGATGACTTATCAAGTGGGAAACTTGTTCTAATTTACGGAAGATTAAAAAAAATTATTATTCTGGCAGAAACAATAACACAACTTGCATAGAAACTCGATAACAATGCAGTAGAACTTTTATCTAAGATGGAGACTTTGCCACGCACTATTTCTCCATAGGCATAGATCAGCGGTTCCCAACCCGTGGCCCGCGGGCCAAAAGTGGCCCGCCAGGCCTCAGAAAATGGCCCGCCAGGCCTCAGAAAATGGCCCTCATCTCTCAAACAATTATGAAAAATGTATGAAAAATTAACAATTTGGACAGGAAAGAACACATTATTATTTTTTATTACAAATTATTTTATTTTAACGTTGATCAATAACATCAAACATTATATTTTCAATCAATTATAACAATTATTTTATATGCTTTTAGTTAAAACAATTTTAACCTTGTGGCCCCCTAAGGTTCTTCAACTAAGAAAAAGTGGCCCTCGTGTCCTCCAACTTGGAAAAAGTGGCCCTCAAGTCAAAAAAGGTTGGGAACCACTGGCATAGATTATAATTTATACGGCGTTGACTCTGAAGATGTGATAAGCTGAAATTACAATCAGGGCTGTACATGTACTTGCAAAATTAGTAGTTTGTAGCCTACACGCTACAGTCGTCTAGGCCTGTCTGTAGGTCATTTCGCCGTAGGCCTATAATCTACTAAAATGCAAATAAAAAGAAAACAATATTATTATATTAATAAAACCACAAATAAATATAAAATAAATATAAATATTTGAAGGTGAAAACTTATTTGTTGTTGTATAGCGTTATCCGTTGTGACAGTTTTTGCACTTTTGTTAATCTATCTCACAGTTCAAGAAAAAATATTCCTAGTAATGCTTTATTGTCATACGACTGCTAATGCATAGTATTACTACTGCTGCTATTATTAGCCTACTTCTACTACTACCACCACAACAACTACTACTACTACTACTACCACCACCACAACAACAACTACTACTACTACTACTACTACTACTACTACTACTACTACTACTACTACTACCACTACCACTACCACTACCACTACCACTACCTCCACCACCACCACCACCACCACCACCACCACCACCACCACCACCACCACCACCACCACCACCACCACCACCACCACCACTACCACTACCACTACTACTACTACTACTACTACTACTACTACTACTACTACTACTACTACTACTACTACTACTACTACTACTACTACTACTACGGTACTACTACTACTACTACCACCACCAACACCACCACCACCACAATTACTACTACTACTACTACTACTACTACTACTACCACCACCACCACCACCACCACTACCACTACCACTACTACTACCACTACCACTACTACTACTACTACTACTACTACTACTACTACTACTACTACTACTACTACTACTACTACTACTACTACCACCACCACCACCACCACAATTACTACTACTACAACTACTACTACTACTACCACCACCACCACCACCACCACCACCACCACCACTACCACCACCACTAATACTACTACTACTACTCCCACTACTGCTCTTACTGCTGCTACTAACACTAATACTGCTGCCGCCGCTAATGTAACTCCTATTGCTGTTGCTGCTAATGCTACTACTACACCTGCTTCCGCTACTGTTTCTGCTACTGCTGCTGATGCTACTATTAGCCTACTACTAATATATATGACTACGAGAACTACTACTGCAATTACTACTGCTAATGCGGCTGGTGCTACTGCTTCTGTTACTGCTACTACCACCACTACTGCTACTGAAACTATTACTATTAGCCTATTATTATCATTTTACCTGTGGTAGTTTTAATCCATCAAGCCATCGAAAAACTTCTACGCGTAGAAAGTTGGATGGTTTTTCTGATCCCGTAACAAGCAAGGGAAGGCGAAAAGAGAAAAGAATGTAGGTCGATTGAACTACACATTCAACGTTTTCGTGGTTGATTTCATTTGTAGATCACTGGTTGTGATGGCTCTATTACTCAGTTCTGCACTTCATACACGATTTCTGCAAGTGGACTTGTCTACAACTGCAGAGACAACTCACGTGTTACCATACGATTTCATTCCCATTATTATCACACCCATACAAGTTACAGAGGATTTAAATTATCGTACAATTCAGGGTTTGCGTCGAACTGCAGTAATTCCGCTAACTATTTGTATCAAGGAAGTTCAGGTGTAATCAGTTCACCAGGATATCCGAACAACTTTCCAGGTTACAGTGAATGCTTCCATTATCTTTCTACGAATGACGACAACATGAAAGTCAGAATCACATTCGAGCAGCTGAGACTCGAAAATTCTCAGGCCTGCACAAATGTATTCATCAAGGTACGTTTAGCCCTTTAACCCCTTTAGGTGTAGCCCGAGTATACTCGGGCTGCACACACCATGCCAAAAGCGTGTAGCCCGAGTATACTCGGGCTAAGATTGCATTCCGACCCCCTCGGCGGGGGAGCTGGTTTAAGCCCCGGATTTCGTCACAGGGTAATGGTAGCAGCGCAGAGGGTGCCAAGGCACATACCAGACGGCCATAAACCAGCCTTTAAGGCCTAATAGCCATGTAGGCCTAGTAGCCCTCAAGGCCTAGCAGCCCTATTGCAGCCTTGGTGGCGGGAAATTCGTATTAGTCAGGGATTACGTCAGATGGTTATTGTCGCTGTGCAGATGGCGTTATGACTCATACTAGAGCAGCCCATTATGCCCAGTAGCCCTGTAGGCCTAGTAGCCCTCTAGGCCTAGTAGACCTATAGGCCTAGCAGCCGTATTGCAGCCTTGTTGGCGGGAAACTCGTGCTAGCCAGGCATTACGTAAGAGGATGATCGTCCATGTGCAGATGGTGTGGTGACTCATACTAGAGCAGCCCATTAGGCCTAGTAGCCCTGTAGGCCTATTCGCCCTCTAGGTCTAATAGGCCTATAGGCCTAGCAGCCGTATTGCAGCCTTGTTGGCAGGAAACTCGTATTAGCCAGGTATTACGTAAGAGGATGATCGTCCATGTGCAGATGGTGTCGTGACACATATTAGAGCAGCCCCTATCAGCCCATTACGGCTGCTAGGCCTAGGAGGTCTTGTAGGCCAATAGGCCTAGCAGCCGTATTGCAGCTTTGTTGGCGGGAAACTCGTAATAGCCAGAGATTACGTCAGCGGGTTATCGTCGCTGTGCAAATGGTGTCGTACTAGAGCAGCCTCTTAGGACCAGTAGCCCTGTAGGCCCAGTAGCCCTGTAGGCCTAGTAGCCCTCCAGGCCTAGTAGGCCTAATAGGCCTAGCAGCCGTATTGCAGTCTTGTTGGCGGGAAACTCGTACTAGCCAGGCATTACGTAAGAGGATGATCGTCCATGTGCAGATGGTGTCGTGACTCATACTAGAGCAGCCCATTAGGCCTAGTAGCCCTGTAGGCCTAATCGCCCTCTAGGCCTAATAGGCCTAGCAGCCGTATTGGAGCCTTGTTGGCGGGAAACTCGTGCTTGCCAGGCATTACGTAAGAGGATGATCGTCCATGTGCAGATGGTGTCGTGACACATACTAGAGCAGCCCCTATCAGCCCATTACGGCTGCTAGGCCTATAGGCCTTGTAGGCCAATAGGCCTAGCAGCCGTATTGCAGCCTTGTTTGCGGGAAACTCGTAATAGCCAGAGATTACGTCAGCGGGTTATCGTCCCTGTGCAAATGGTGTCGTACTATAGCAGCCTCTTAGGCCCAGAAGCCCTGTAGGCCCAGTAGCCCTGTAGGCCCAGTAGCCCTGTAGGCCTAGTAGCCCTCCAGGCCTAGTAGGCCTAATAGGCCTAGCAGCCGTATTGCAGTCTTGTTGGCGGGAAACTCGTATTAGCCAGGTATTACGTCAGCTGGTGATCGTCGCTGTGCAAATGGTGTCGTACTTTAGCAGCCTCTTAGGCCCAGTAGCCCTGTAGGCCTAGTAGCCCTGTAGGCCTAGTAGCCCTCCAGGCCTAGTAGGCCTAATAGGCCTAGCAGCCGTATTGCAATCTTGTTGGCTGGAAACTCGTATTAGCCAGGTATTACGTCAGAGGGTGATCGTCGCTGTGCAGATGATGGCGTGACACATACTAGAACAGCCCTTATCAGCCCATTAGTCTAAGTAGCCCTCTAGGCCTAGTAGGTCTATAGGCCCAGCAGCCCAATTGCAGCCCATTATTGGGCCCAGTAGCCCCCTAGGCCTAGTAGATGGTTGTTGTGAAAAAATTGAAGAAAAGTGATTTTCAATGAAAAAAAATTTCACCCCCCCCCCAAAAAAAAGTTGGGGGGCGTCGACCATAAAAAAACTAACACGATAATTTTTAGAAAAATCATTTGGTCAATATAATAAAAATTCAGAGAAAAAAATTTTGAAAAAAAATTACACACTGTAAGAGAGTTATTGAAAATTTTAATACACGCTAAAGGGGTTAAGAATGCCTTAAAATGCGTAGTTAATTAATTATCTAAAAGTCTGTTGTAAGTTGCGATAACTTACCTAATTATGTGTAGGCATAAATCAGCTACAAAATATCGTGTCAGTTGCGTTTAAATTCCTTGCAAGGCAGCTGCAAAATTCGTTATGCGTTTGCCATAAAATTTCTTGCAAATTAAAGTTAGGCTAAATTTAAATTTCTTGCAAATTAGTTAGCCTACAACATTCCATGCTAACATCATGCTAATAATAATAATATATTATTGTCGTATAAAGCTGCGTCACAGTCTATAGTCAGATTCCTATAGTGTCGTAGACAAGTGGTTTATGGGGTTAAAACTCTCCATTGGCTTAGGAAAGAAGTTTCAAAAATGTTATTTATTCACTGAAATATAAAAAAACAATTGTTTGTAGTACAAATTATTGTTTTTCTTACTTGATTAGCCTACATTTGTTACTTTATTCCCTTTTTATTTACAGCAGCCTAATACTGTTGGGTTGGTGTCATGCCATCATTCTTACAGTTAAACCTCATTCAATTAATATGGAAATGAATCTTTCGCAAAGAAATAACGGTTTTTAACATTCTGTCATACGGCGCCATGCGATGACTCCAAAATTATTAAAGCTTGTTTTATTAGCCTATTATAATAAGCGCCAATATTAGGCTATTAGCGCTTATTTGAAATCTTGATGCCAAACTGTTCGAAGATTGATCTGAGAGAAGATTTGTAATGTCTACGTAAAGAAGTGATACAATGTTTTTGATACTTTGTTTTGATCAGCTGACATGCCAAGATGGCGGTGAGAACACAAGAACGGTTTGTGGATCTCGTATTCCTGATCCAATGACTTTCCAATGTCGAACTCTTCAGATCTGGTTCAGATCAAATGCTACGACTTGGTTCAATTCAAGAAACTACAGACTGAACTATTATGGTATCTTAAATTCTTTCATTCAATTATTTTTAGACCTACGCAAAAACCGCACCAAGTTATAAATAATCTGCTGTACGGAATAAGTGAGTAGGCCTATATTTAGGCCTACTGTATTAGTATATTACGCAAATGCAAGACACCGTTAGCAAAGCTGCGCCAATGGGCTTCCTGTTCATATGGCTGCAGTTAATTTCATTCCCATAACATAACATAACATGGGTTTTAAGTGGTTCAGAAGACACTAGGCCTGTGTTAGAACCACTGCAAAATTGACCTGGAACTTTTAATACCCCAATTTTCCTAGGTTCCTTTTAAATGCTGTGACCGTGTCCACCGACACAGTGCTGTCCCCCAATCCGTTCCACATGTCCACAACTCTAGCACTGAAAAATTTCTGCCCTAATGATCCTTTCGGCTTCTTAAATAATTTGTACCTATGACCCCGAGTTGCTTTGTTTGGTGCTAATACAAAGAACTTCTCCCAACATAGTGCTTCCTTTCCAGTAATGATCTTGTATGCTTCAATTAGGTCTCCTCTGCTCCTCCGTCTCTCCAGTGTTGTTAGCCCACACCTTTCCAACCTCTCCTCATAGCTCATATCTTTGTAACCCCAAATCATCTTCGTAGCTCTTCTCTGCACTTTCTCCAGTTTTTCAATATCCTGCTTTAAGTATGGATTCCATGCCTGAATGCAGTATTCCAGCTGTGGCCTAACCAGTGATTTATATAGCCTCAGTATTGTATCCTTATCTCTAGTAACTATTGTCCTTTTTATCATGCCTAATGTTGAATTTGCCTTTTTTGATGCTTCAGCACATTGCCTTGAAGGCTTTGCACTCTTGTGCATGATCACTCCTAAGTCCCTTTCTTCATCACTCACCCTCAGTGCCTTACCCCCCATTTCATATGCAAACTCCTGGTTCCTCTTTCCCATATCGACTGTATAGAGGACAAATGGGTTATGTCCACATTTTTTCAAAACCCATGTTTTTAGCGATTCTTATAGGTAATGGCATAAGGCTTCAGGGCACAATAGTTATATGTCCTGCTAAAGTCGTTTTCATGGTGCAATACACAAGTTACAAATATCACATGTCATCTTCGTAAAAATCCGCAGAGCACAAATGTCATATGTGGACATAAGACATTTGTGCTCGGAGAAATACGGCCAATCAGCTATTGTTTACGCTAATTTTATGCAAGATGGCGTCAAGCCAGTTGGCATGCTGACGGTTCGGAGGTTGGTTATTTTAGTAAATACTGTTATAAAGAGTTCATATTAAATGGCAGTCAATATCTGCTTGTCGGTCTAAAGTAATCAAAAGATGATTTTATAAAGTTCAGTCGCGATTATCCGATGTTCGCTTAACTTGCGAAGTCGTCATCGTCAATGGTATTAATCTCGAGTTCGACTTCACACAGTGTGAAAACCAATCGTAAGTTGGCCATAATAATTATTGCATTAGTATCAATGGCGTTGCCAGGAATTTATAATTGGGAGGGTTTATTGCCTGCCCTTCCTGACACCAACCAAACAGTATTACAGTAAATAAAAAAGGAAAAAATTAAGATAGGGTACAAAGTAAGAAAAACAATTGTTACTACACACAATTGTTTTTGTTTTTCTTATTTTGAGTGGATAAATAACCTTTTAAAAAACTTTTTCATAAGCCAATGGTTGATTAACCCCTAAACCTTTAATGTTTTTTGCCTCTTGCTTTGTCTATTGAGTTCTCAAAACTAGTAGAATTTTTTATATTCTCTTTCCTATATCACAATTAAACTTATTGTTTGCATTATTGTATTGTATAATGCATTGCATTAAAACATTTTTAAAGCGCCTCTACCATAGGGTGAATCGTTCAGAGGCGCCCCCAGTGCGCAAGGCCACGAGAAAAAAGTTTTGAGGAAAGACACTGAGGAGGAGGGATTACCAGTTTGAAGTTGATACCGAGTAGATGGAGACAGAGTGTTCCAAAGAGAGGGGACAATTGATGTAAAAGATCGGGACTGTTTATTGTTACAGGATACTTACAACAAAGGCAGACTGTGATCGGAAAACAATAATCAAAAGAAGGATAAGAGGGCAGCATAGGCCTACAGATATGCAAGCAGCAAAGACCAGTAAACTGTGAAAAATGCTGATTCAGTTGTAGATGGTAAAAGGGGACTTAGTCATACTTCAATATGAAGAAGCATTTTCTGCGCAACTTTGTCCAGGAATTGTTAGCTACTGGTTAGAACACCTGATAAGCATAAAAATGAGCCATGGGTGTTGTTTATGGTGAATGGTTGAAGGCAAAGAGTGTAAGAAGTTTTTCAGCAAAACATTATCTCCTCATTGTATCGAGGTGGCCAATATACGGAAGGTTGACTGCCTAACGTTCAGTAATTCAAGACTTTTTGCCAGAAAGCAAACATTTTCACAAATAAATGTCATTATCATTGATCATTCATCCATTTGTTTGATTCCATGAACTCTTTGGACAAAAATCAAATCCAGTTTGCTAGCACTTCTCTTTTCCAATGAATTTTTACAATAGCTCAAATTCCATGAGCTCAAAAACAATAATAGTTTTATTTGTGACCTGAAACAGAAATTTGAGCATGTCACTTGTGTAAAAACAGGTTTACATGTCAAATTTTACTTACTTGCTTATTTTCAGGTTTGTTTAACTCTGTTATGACCTTTCAAATAGCAAACAAGCCCAGTAACCATGCGTTATTAATGATCTGTTGAATGTGATATGTCCATGTGACAAAGATTTCTGTAGAGCACAAAGGTCGTATGTCCATTTTTGGGCACCCCACCCTTACAAACTTCATTTTTTTCGTGTTATTCTCATGTCACATGATACCATTGCTCTGTTAACCTTGTTCCCTGTTTAAATACGTATTCAATGACACCAAAAAAGTATGATAATGTTACTTTGTTATATTTTTCATAAGCACTTGAAATTAGAAATTCGATTTTCTCGAAATAATGAAATATGGACATAACCCATTTGTCCTCTATACAGTCGATATGCATCACTGAGCACTTTTCCAAATTAAAAAGCATTTGCCAGTCCTGTGACCATCTAAACATTTTTCCTAGATCTTCCTGTAGTATATCTGCTTCTTCTTTATTACCCACTGCTCTACATAATTTTGTGTCATCCGCAAACTTAGAAATCTTTGATAGAATCCCATCATCTATATCATTAATAAAAAGTACAAACAACACTGATCCTTGTGGCACTCCGCTTAGCACTGCTGTCCACCTAGAGTGTTTATCTCCTATTCCCACTTTTTGTCTTCTATCTGAAAGCCAGCATAAGTAAAGGTTTCTATTTACAGAAGATGAATATCAACACTGCTTTGGTTTGATCCACATGGGTAGGCTAATTTTGCAGAGAAGTTTTGTAGAATTTCACTTTTACTGTGTTTCGTTCTGTGCCGGTGTTGAATGCTTGATTGCAACACTCAGAGCACTCATGTAGTAATATGATAGCATTGAAAGTCATAGGATTTTGTTATGAATTATGAGCACTAAGTATAGACTTGGACTTCTTCTGATCGATGCATAGTTGCTCAGATTACAGTGAATAAAGACATGGTTGTAACCCTATGGCAGAACTTATTTCTTTGCACGGGTTAGTTAGAGTAGCGAGATGCATGCACTTTGCAAAAGTGAGGCCTCAAAGTTTTGGCATGGTGGTAAATTCACCAATAAACTTGCCCACATTAGGTGGACCTTCGAATCAAAGTGTTCCATTGTCAGATTGTTTTATTTTTGCCTCAGTCAAGATCTCTAGTCTTCGGGAGACTGTTGCCGAGGAGCTTCTACAAATCCATGCAAGCAATCACGTTTTGATTGCTTAACATGTTCTAAGTTGTTCTTCCATTTGTTAGCGTCATCCTTTGCCATGCAAACAACTTCACATTTCCACGAGGGGGTAACAAACTTTCCATCACATCTCAAGCTTGGAATCGGATTGGGAGCGGGAATCGGTGGATTCGTGCTCATCATCCTCATCGTCGTCATCGTCCTCGTTGTCGTCAGTTTTAAACGCCAGGCGGCCAGACGAGACCAGCGCCATCTGGACGAATTAACTGTCGTCTGTAGAAGTATGAACAATGGAAGTGGATCGGCCGAAGGCAATTCTGTTCGGTTCTGGAGAGGTAGTAACTCGATGTCTTAATAGATATAATTATTTGCCTAAAAACTCATTATTATTTTTTTACCCGAGGTACCTAGGATAATTTGGAATTTCTAAAATACTTAGAGTATAATTATTATACTCTATGATAATGCTTGTTCAAGCAATTCAATACTATAACAAGACATCATAGTCCGATATTTTGTCTGTTCTACCTTGCTTAATTAGTGCTTGCGTCATCCATGAGTCATTTTGTTTATGTACATAGGCTAAATCACAGTGTGAATAGTCTGTCGCCTTGTGCTTGGTTCACAAGACTTAGTGTCGCGTAAAAAGTTTTTAGTTTAAGTTTGGAGATGAATCGCTAGTAGGACCTAATCAATATGACTTCATTACAAAGCGATTTTTTTATTCCAAAGATATTGCAAGACCTAGGCCTGCATCCTTCAAAAAGGGTTTTTCTAGTTTTACAAATTGATTGCATAATAAATATTATGGTTTGAAATAATTTTTCTTTGCAGCATCTGATGCAAGGGATTCAAGACAGACAGAAGTCGGCTTCACAAATCCACTGGTTGAGGTAGGAGTCTACAGAAACGAACACAACAATTATGATCCTGTATAATTTAATTTTATAGAGTTAAATATAAGTGACATTATAATAGTATTTCGTTTAAGTAGTCAAATCATGCGTGTAGCTCAATTTTTCAATGGCGTCTTTTGAAAGCTATGACAGTGACAATGTCCACTGATAGGAAATTATCATCCAAACAATTCCGCAAGTTTACAACTCTTGCGCTGCATATTCATATAGGCCAAGGCCCAGGGGCGAAACCAGAGGGGCAATCCGGCCATGGCCTCACATTTATAAATTTCTTTATTTCTCACCAGCCATTATGGCTTTGAAAGTGGACGTGGAGTTCGGCAGGCCTTTAGCCACGAGGGTTTGCAGAGGGTGAATAGGAAAGGTGATGAAGAATAACAGGGAAAAGTACTGTATGATGACTTAAAAAAAGAAAGAAAAAAATTATCAACTTGTGGAGGGGAAAATGGCATGGGTTTTTTGGGAAATGGTCTGTCTTTGGCCGAAATTTTGGCCGAAGCACTGAAAAAAGTTATCAACTTTTTGTCGGATAAAATGGTGTATTTTTCCTGAGAATTGGACCAACGACTTTTTAAAAAAGGTCATAAGATTTTTCAGCGACCAAAGACGACATATTTTCTTGCCGCAAGACCGAAAATGTTGGCCCCTTCGAAACAACCTGTATCCGCCCCTGCCTGTGCCCCTGTATAAATTTCGACGCATAGGAAATGCGTAAACAATTAAATTTATATTTGTAATAAATGAATTTGTGCGTATTATATCAACAGGTTGCCGACGAGCCGCCATCCTACTCGGCCGAACTGATTGCGTCTATGGGTGAATTTGTGGCCGGAGAAGATGACGAACAACTGATCGATGGGTAGACAATACTAGACATCACATAATTATAGTCTCCCCATCATCTAGGTGTGAAAGGAGATCGCCAAAGATTATCATGGCTGGATGTGTCGTGACTCGATTTAGACGTTTCATCAAGTTCGCTAGCAGTTACGCTGTCTGATTGACGAGATAATGTTTCCTTTATTGTCGTTCAAATTAAAAGTTCTAAGTATAGGACCTAATGCTCTATATTGTCTATAAAGTTTGGATGCTGATGCTTATTAATTAGCGAAAGAGCATTGCTTAAAGTACTCTAAATTGAACTATTCGTTAATGAAAGTATGTTTTTATCGTTCTATCTAAACTGATATTTAATGATTAGGCTATTAATTATTAGTGAAAGATTGTTCCTGGTACTCGAAGATTGAAAATATTGTTTACTAATGCAAGTTTGCTTTTATCGCTCGATCTCGACTGATATTAAATTAATATATTATTAAGTTACGAAATGTTAATGACACTGTAGATTGTGAAGCTAATGTTCGTCAATTAAAGAATGGTTGCGTTATGCTTATAACACTCTAAGTTAGTGGACTCGTTTGAAACGAGTTTCTTAAATAGTTTTCACGATATGTTTCTAGAAAGTTTAGTTATTGTAGTGCATACCATAAATCGCCAGTTTCTATTGAACCTGCGCATTAATTATGATGCAGGCAAAGCTGTACAGTGTAGGCCTACACGAGAGTATAGGCCTACGCGGGTATACAGCGTGTAGGCTACTCACAACCGGGAAAAAGGCATCGGATACTTAGGCCTATACCTCACAACACGAGGGTAGCCTATACGGGGGTATAGAGCGTATACTCACCTGACAAAAATTCAACGAGAAAAGTGTGTGACAAATGAAAATTACGATCAGAAATAGTAAGGAAAGTAGGAAATTACCACAAAAAGGCAGAATTTTGACGACTAAAAGAGGGTCGTCAGAAAATTTCGGACCAAAAAGTCTTTCCGACCGGCGTGTAGGCTACTCACCTCAAAATTTACTAGTAGGTCCTACAGCCCTGCTCCGATTCAGCGTCCGCGCTGTAGTCGGGAGTGCCTCTCAGTAAAAATCTTTAAAATGCGCTATGACAAGTGTGCATACAAGTCACGCATGCATAGGCTACATCATAAAGTTTAATCTGTGTGTGCTTGCTTCAACTTGTACTTTGTCACTTTCAAGAGATAAGGTTCATATTCTCACGAGAAGCTTTGTCAGTTAAATTCCAATCTAATAACGATTAAGGCTTTAATATATTTGACGAGTCTGAGCGCGTTCATGAAACCAATGCTCATGAAATGCAATATTTAATTGTAGTTGTGGGTAACTGCCTTGTGCAAGTTATTGTATTGCAGGCCGTCTGTTCTGCTAGTAAAGATTTGTGACAATTTCTGTGAATTGTGTCAATTGCATAGCCCAACTGTACACTGTAACCGGTTGCGGTCTGTCAACCGGAATGTCCAACAAAGGAAATTTATCATGGCATTTCTCGCCGGCATCACTCGCAATAAATTATAGCCATCAGAGCCGGATTGAACCTTCGGGACCAGTCGGAAGGCCAAAAACTAAGGGTCGGGTAAAACATCCAGCCCGAGGACCCTATCCCCAACTCAAAGGCAAAGCCAATGGGTTGAAACGCGGTTGTCTGAACACAACGTCCTAAGCGGTCATTTATGAATTCTTGCCGATTATATCATCCACTTGCGCCGGTCAATGTGTCAACAGATCGATTGGGGAATTTTAGGGTTTCAGCTCAGAGTCTTTGATGTCTGCAATCGGTCACTCTTGTGGCACCAGAACAGTCTGTGAGTGTGAGTCCGTCGCAATGGTTAGACTGGTATACAATAAGGAGACAACAATTAAGATGTGCCTTTCGTTGACAACGCATCTTGGTAAAACGCTTAATTCGGCCTATTTGTAATTAGGGTATAAAAATACAGGAATTTCCGACAGCAATTTGATTTAATTTCACCGGATTTGGAGCCCTCAAACACGTTGCGAAACTTGCTGGGCCTATGCCGCGGCTTAGTTCGCTTTTGCCTTCATCCGGAACTACTGATTATCAGAGCTGATTAAATCTGGTTCTTGTGAACTTGATTATAATTATGGCGCTAGAAAAGAGGCTGATATTTCTGCTGCGGAATGACATTGTGTCGGGCGCTTAGAAACAGTTACTGCTGCAGGGTTACAAAAAGCTCTTAAGTTTGCTACCGGGTACGGTTTTCCGTGCTGCGCTTTGGCTAAGCGGGTAGGGACATTTTTGCTTGGAGTTCAAGACAGGACGAACATTTCTTGATGACCTAAGAGTTTTGTGGGCTATGGAGATTTGAAGATTCTTCTGAATTCTGGTTTTGAATCAATTCCATAGAGTCTCTCTCCACTCTGTTTAGTGAGTCATGTTTATTCTGTTTGACTTGTGTGTGCAATAAATAAAATCAAATTAAGCTTACTCGTAAGCCTTTAGGCCTATATGCCTAACATTTCTTGTACCATACTTCAAGTCAGTCTTTAAAAATCTTTTTAACGAAAGTCTCTCTTTTTCTTCCAATTTCCTTTTGTTTTGGTAGCCTCTGTCTCTGCATATTTTGTTCTGTACTATCAGTTTCTTTATTTACTCGGTGCATCTATCTATTTTTCGAACAGTGTGTAGTGGTGTTGTGTTCGCGCGCGTGTGTGTGTGGGTGTGTGGGTGATGTGTGAGAGTGCATTTTTGTTTGACCACCTGTTTTCCGGGTCACTGTTTCATCAACCATTCTGAAAATGGTTACCATGTTCCGACCGACCTCGCAAAAGAAACCAGAAGACTTTTTTTATAATTTTACGAGAAATGAATGACAAACACTCAACGCAGACATTTCTTTGTGTAATAAATTACCAGCTGTTTATTAGACTGCTACGTACATTCGTTGGCGCTACAATTGACACAACAAAGGCATGAAATCAGACCGAATCAACAATAGGATAATCTAGTTAGACAGTCATGATAAATATCGAAAGTATTGTCCACTGTTTACTGGTTCGTTCTTGACAATTATAGCCTTTAAACTTTGCTGAATTTCAAGGTAGCCACTTGACCAACGCACGTCTGGGTCTACAACGAGAAAGAAGATACCGTACAGAAATAAAATACCTTGCTATTCTGGTATTCTCTTATAAAAAGCAAACTCCTTGAGATGACAATAAAATATTTAGGCAACAATTAAATCGCCTGCAGTTTATTATGCACTGGAAAAACATGGCAATTATAATGCATGAACCAGAGTTGGGTGAAGCTACGCTAGATTTGAATGAGCGTTTGATCTCAAGAGAAACGTTTGAAATGTTTAAATCCGTAATCGGTAAATAGGCCTACATGAAAACCAGTCTGTTGTCTATAGAGGACCAGTCGGCAAGACCCTCAAGTGACCTTCACTTGAAGAGACACGGTACAAATATTTCAATACAAATAATGTTGGCCAATCAATTATAATTTCTGTTGAGGAATACTTACCACAACCAACTCGTTGCCGTGGGCTTCATAGACGGCGACTGACTCGAATCCGTCTCCTTTCTCTGTTAGGGTGGCCTTTGTTTCGCTGTTGACAATAACCTTTCCCTGAACAATACCAAACAATACGAGTCTAGTTTTTGAATAAACTGCCATCGAATACCACAAAACAACGAATTCTAATGTTCTATTTCGTTAATTGTCAAGATCAACTAAAACATACAAACTGTAAGACAGCAAGCTTCCACAACAGTATTATCAGCTTATGACCTACAATGGGTCTACTTTCCGATAATAATCTACTATGGTGCCAGCAAGCAATCTCAAGATGACTTAATGAGAAAGAAGTTTAGGCTAGAATGTTGAAGGCTACCTGCATTAACTGCTACATGACACACGACCACGGTGCATCTTTGTTATAAGGTAAAATAAAGAATAAACTTACTTACTTACCTACTTACTTACTATCAGTAATGACCCACTTTGCCATCAGCTAAAAACTTACTGCAGTAGGCCTACGAGCTAATAATCTAATACACGATAAGGTTTTTGAGCTATTACAGAATCAGATAATTTTTTGTTGTATTCTCTGTTATACTAGAGTTTACACTTTCTCATAATAGCAAACTCACTTATGTCAAATTAATTTTATTTGATTGCGGAATGGTTTTAGTAGATATAATTTTTTCCATATGATGCCACAAATTGCTACCAATAGTAATTAATATCACCTTGCCGTCGAATAATCTTCTACGTCAAAATCTAATAACATAATACAAAAACAACTGAAACCCTACAACATTAGTCTACTGCACTATAACAAGTGTTGATAATTACCCACAAGACGGCCTACAGGTATTGAATAACTTAGAAGGTTTTTAGCAATTAAAACTCGTTCTTTCCTTAAAATTCCTTCCTTCATTCCTTCATTCCTTCCTTCATTCCTTCGTTCCTTCGTTCCTTTGTTCCTTTCTTCGTTCATTCATTCATTCATTCATTCATTCATTCATTCGATCATTCTCATACTGATTAAAAGATGGTCATGACTTTTAGCCAACCTTTGCTTTCCTTCCATCAGCCAGCGTGACGTCCTCCTCCTGTCCAATCTTGACGGTCGTCTCTCGCTTCTTCTCTCCTCCGACGAACGCTGTTCGGTTGGCTGTTCCTGCGGCCACGTCGATCGTCAACTGTTCAACGTACGCATTCGGATCAGTCTTGATCTTCTGACCGAGACTCTTCAGGAACTCCTTGTATGGCTCGGGAGTCTCTGTTAAACGCACACATATACTATTATACAGCTTCAGATTATGGTGTGTGGCGGTATGTGTACAAATGCTGACAATCCTTCTAAAATCCGATGGTAACACGACCTGTCACTTATGTCACTGAAACTAGATCATAATGGTTACGCATCGGGGATATACAATTCCGAAACCTAGAACGAACTGCTGCTGCTTTAAGAAACCGACAGATTGCACTGAACTAAATGTGACCCATCTGCACAAAACCAGTCGTCAGTCGGAGATATATGTTCAGTGTCAGGGAACGAGCAAAAATTAGATGGTGACTGATGTGATTGTTTCAAAATACCCAACATGTAGGCCTACAAGGTTATTAACTGGAGCATCCTGAAATGTTAGGTTTGGCAAAAATCAATAATAATTTGTTCAGGCATAATTATAGGAGCCTTGCCTTGAGAAGGTCTTTACGAGAGATTGAGCTCGAAGTCACTAACTGAAGGCCTAGAAGCAGATTCCAAGTCACATTGTAGTGTGCTGGAAGATAGATGATAGCTTATCATGTAGCTATCGTGTAGCAATGAGCAAGCGGGGGTTGCACCCCAATCACGATACACATAGTATAGGCATTAAAATGTGGCTGCTACAATATCTTAGATGCTTTCGTCACACAACATTCGACTGGTTCTCGTGAAATCACATTAAGCTTAATAGTTGCAACAATGCATCATTGTGGAAAGTTACACGATCGAGTTTGTAGAATTATTTCGTCCTGTTACATTTTCATGCATTACCAACTTTGAATAAAACAATCGTTGCTTTTCTTTTTAAAATAAAAATTGCATTTTTAATGCTGTACAATCCAAAAATATGGTTGGATGTCTTCTATAAAGTAGGCCCTACGTTCTTTATAATGCGCAAGTAATGAATCCATGATTTCTTCAAGCTCAGCTTGAGAAAATACTGAACCACTGGATAAGCCAGATCCAAATATGGGAGACTAGAGATAAAATAGAATCTAGGTTACGGTTTCTGCACAAGTTAAAAACTGGCTAATCGTAAGTTTGGAATTGAGTGACATTAAAGAACCGACAAAACGGAAGCACCGGGCCACAGCCGAATGCCAAAGCCGAATACCAAAGCCGAATGCCCAAGCTGAGTGCCCAAATTTAATAGCAAAAAAATGCCAAAGACGAATGCCAAAACCGAATGCTCAAACTGTGCCTAAGCCGAATGCCAAAAGCGGAATGTCAAAGTCGAATGTCAAAGACGAATACCCAAGCTGAGTGCCAAAGCCAAATGCCATTAACGAAAGCTAAAGTGAATACCAAAGCCAAGTGCCAAAGTTGTGTGTGCCAAAGCTAAATTGTCAAAGTCGATTGCTTCAATTGATGCCAAATTCCAATGCTTCGTCTGACAGCTACCAAACGATTAAGAGACACGAGAGATATGAGACCCTCGACAAGCCCAATCCTGAGACCGAGACATACATTTAAGTTAAATTAAACAGCTAATTTACCCAACATCTGATCATTTCGTTAAACGCATCTGATAAAAAATCGTGAACCATTCCGTTACTCTGTACCATTTCTTTCAACCACTGATTTGCAGAATTCAACCGATCGTTTATGCATGCAAATGAGTTTCCAAACAAAATATCTGACGAATACCAAATACTTACTCTTGGCGGTGTGGAAACCTTCCAAGTTGTCCTGGGACACGAACCTCCACTTTCCGTTCAGCTTAGCCATAATGATTAAATGATCTCACTCAGTGGACAATGACAGACGCAAATCTTTTCGAAGGTCCAAAGCGAGTGATGAGGCTAACGCCCAATCGTTTAATATATAGCCATCTTCTGCCACGCAATTCATCATAAGAAGGACAGTTAGACAGTCGGTCAAAGGTATGCGGTTAATTTCCGAGACTCAAAACTCAGAAGAAGGATCACGTTCTGGCACGTCTAGCTGTTCTAAGGTCGGCGTCCATAAAGACTATTGGTCTATAGATAGATAGACTATAGATAGTCTAAAGATAGTCTATAAATGGCCCATTGTTCGCGGTCTATCAGTGAGATTGATGAGAGCCGTCATTATCTAGACATCAAGAGCCCAATTATTGCCGCAGTTGTGTACTTAGTTTATTATGGTCAATGACAACGAATTATATATAGGTGCGAACAGAGTCTTCTATTACAGTAATAGAAGGCTCTGGGTACGAGATATTTTCAGCATAGACTAAGAAATGTGATGCAAATCCAGCATCAATTTAAAGTAATTGAACTAAATGATGATGATAATAATGATGATGATAATAATGATGATGATGAATTTGCTGAACTTTCCATAGCTCTTTTGTTCTTCTGTACCCTTGACGTGGACGACCACTCCAGAGTTAAAATGACTTATGAATATCTGACACTTGAAGAATTTTCAGATATCTCGGGTAAAAACAATAATATCAGCACTACTCTGAAGGAATTTTTCTACTTAGTGGAAAAAATTATATTAATAATCTATGATCCTCACAATTTAACCAGATGCTAATGGAAAAAGAGAGGGGAAGAATAGGCGGAGACAGAGAGTGAGAGAGACAGACAGGCAGATAGATAGACAGGCAGAGACAGAGACAGAGACATACATAGAGAAAGAGAAAGAGAGAGACAGACATTCATACAGAGACAAAGACAGACAGAGACAAAGAAAGACATAGAGAAAGAGACAGACAGACAAACAGACAAGCAGACAGATAGACAAAGACAAGAGGGAGAGGGAGAAGGAGAAGGAGAGGGATAGGGAAAGGGGCAGGGACAGGGACAGGGACAGGGACAGGGACAGGGAGTGATCACCAGCAATTGAATCCTCTTCAACACATTCCGTCATTAAGAAGTCGCTATCAGTCAGTCAACAGTAATGTTGTCATTCTCAACAGTGTCAGTCACCGATTAATAATTATTATTGCTCCAAGGAAGAAGCAATTCAGACCGTAGGCCTACCAAAGATAACCAACTAATCGACCGTTTCCGTTATCTGCTCATGTGTTAAGTTACTGACCTGCCACTCTCTGTGCCCATCACTAGGTCTATGCCTATGTGAGCCCCTTTGCCATGTATTTGATGTACTATGTAAGCTTACTAACTCACAAAATCCTTCGCTCTGCTAACAAGAAAGACTACCAGAGAGAAAGGTGAAGCGAACTGATGGTGGAAGTCCATTCCACAAAGAGGCAACATCCATTTTTAAGCAAAACATTTGGATTGATCCAAGACAGTCCTGCATCACCATGTTTGCGATGGGAGCGCCTCCACAGTGTAGACTTCTTAAAGGGTGTTTCATGGACTGTTAAAACGAATGAAAGAATTTTTTCTAATGTAAAAATGCCCTTTATTACTTGTGTGCGTGTGCATGTGTGTACCAACCAAACCCATTTGATCTGAAAATTTCAAGACGGAACTCGGAGTCTCGGACTTAGGCAAAACATAATTATTTTGTTAAAAATAAGATAGACCCCCACTCCTGGCTTAGCCGTACCAGGAGTGTTCCAGCATTTAGGCCATAGTGTTAAGCTATCGAACCTGCTGTGTAACCGACCTGCGTGTCGTGAGAAGCGGGCTGCATTTGGTATAACTTGTAGGCCTACTGTAATCATTCTGCGGTGTGTCAGATTGAAAATTAAACGAAGATTATTACGGAAAGCCTGTATAGCAGACGAATATTGATTACCTATATTTAATGAAAATATGTAGATACAAAAACGATTTCTCTTCAAAAGATTATGATCTAAGCTTACCTCACATTAAACATTCACACCGGACATTTGTCTTCACATCGGAGCCTAATTCATAATGTAACAATAGACTCAGACAACCATCTTATCATTACGCAATTTTGCCCGGAACCCTTGTCCATTGTCATACCGCCGAACAAATTTTGGAAATGATAGATTGATGTGCCACAGTGCCAGTCTATGCATCGCATCCCATTTCGGGTTTGAAATCTTTGTGAAACATTATCATAAAGTTTTAAGCACACCGATTGAGTACCTACATGTCAAAGCAACATAGTCTGACTGTTTCGTCCTGTGCATTATCTTTTCATTATTCTGCAATGTTGCATTGCTTGCTTTTTCATGACCGGTGGATGTCACATTACTAAGTAGGCCTAGGTTATAGTTAGTAGTTTTTCACCTTCGCACGGTCGTCCTCTGCCAGAAATAAGGTTTTCTTCGGAAACAGTTTCGGGACAAAGTCTTCCCCATTGAAATAGAATCTCCCTAGCTTCGATGCACAGTTGTTTTCTCTGCTAAAATTACCCCGTCTTTTTGTTTTCCTTTCTGCACAGAGTTACTTTTAACTAGGATTTAATTAGTGCAATTTCTTAATGAAACGGATTACGTCTATGCTAATTAGGCTAATTGAATCGAGCATGGAAATAGCATGATTTTGAAATAAATGTTTTGTGCTAGTGTTAATGTTGCATGTGATGGCACCGAAGGATGACGAACTCGCCTTTGTCATTAAAACACAGATGAAACCTTTGTACTTTTTACATAAAAGTTCAGAAAGTGTCTCTGACTAGATTATTATGAACGCAACTAAACTTAAATGATATTAGTTTATCATTATTGTTCTCAAACGCTTCTGTGATTTGCAGACCTAAGCTTTACCCATTCACCAATTGATGTTGCATTCATTGGGCTAACTAGGTTCACACTAATTCTTTGATAAACTGTAGGCCTATATAGCCTATATATAATGTAGCCTATAAATATATATTATTTATATATCAACATGCAAATGCATTTCTCTAGAGCAGCGGTTCCCAACTCGTGGTCCGCGGGTCAAACGTGGCCCGCCATGCCTAAAAAAAGGCCTTCAAATTTCAAAGAATTAACAAAAATATATTAAAAAATTGACAATTTTGACAGGATAGATCACAATATTAATTTCCTATTACAAATTATTTTATTCTGACGCCCGTAAATAACATCAAGCAGTCTATTTTTTAAATTAAATTTTAGCCCTGTGGCCCTAAAGCAGAGGTTCTCAACCGGTGTGTCGCGACACACTAGTGTGTCGCGAAGCGACCGGAGGTGTGTCGCGTAAAAGTGGTGTGTCGTTGGTGTGTCGCGAAGAATTGGTGTGTCGCGAATTCTCACAGCATACAACCGTCGTTCTTGCATTAAATTGACTTGTTCACTTTAACAGTTTGTCAGGCTGTGAGAATACTCTCTAAACAAGGCTATTCGAAGAACTTCATTCATCTATTGAATCTACTCCATTTGATCTCAATCAGGAGCAGCCACAATGTTTGCCTTATAAACACACATGCACTCCCTATGTAGGCCTACATGACATGGACTATTATAATTAGGCATATAAGACGTCAGCGAGCGCACCGATTAAAATTTTGCCCAATGCTGTCACCTTCTAAAATAATGGAGAAAATTATCATGAAGGAACACAAATTTTACGATTCTAAAATTGCTGACGCGGAAAGGTTGTAATTGTGTATTCAGAGCGTGACAATTTACCATATAAGGAAGGTGCAGAAGGTCAAGGGACCTGGAAGTACCAATGGGCGGTTTTTTTACTAAAAAATTGCTGTAGGCCTGCGCTTTCCAGTTTCCGTTACAATTATTCGACGTTATGAAGGGCGTTTAGTTTCGGTAGTGTTCAGCTAGGCCTATGCCTGTATCCCATGTTTTCTTATTTTGCCTTGAGCTATCAGAGCTAGTGATTTGGACTATGGCCAATTTATGTTTTTTTAAATCTGAAACTCATATAACTCATAAAGCCTGTGGATCCTCATCTTACCTTATCGTGAAGAAACAAAAATTTGTAGATCTATGCTGTGAGAATTGTTTTTTGCGACACACCAAAGAAAATCCAGGAGCAAAATTCCCACTAGGCCTAACTGTTAGGACAGGCAATTAATGAAGAGTCAAAAAACGACTTAGAATCGTAAATTTAGGCTAGATTAAGCTTAGTAAAATTTGTAAAATTTGGAAAGTCAGAATAATTCGAAAACAGAAAGCATTCAGTTTCAACAATCATTCATTAAATTTTGTAGCAATTTCAATATATTTAAGCTGGCTTAGGCCTAATTTAAATTTTTAACGATATTCACATGATGATTGCGTGGTGTGTCGCGAAATTTGGTTGCACGTTTAGGTGTGTCGCGCGCGAAAAAAGGTTGAGAACCTCTGCCCTAAAGTCCTTCACTTAGCAAAAAAGTGGCCGTCGTGTCCTGCGGCTTAGAAAAAGTGACCCTCAAGTCAAAAAAGGTTGGGAACCACTGATTGAGAGTCTGGTTCTTGTTGGCATACCGAAGCTATGAGTAACAACTAAATAAATTTTATGTAAGCGATTATTTTATTTTGTCTTTCATAAGTTTTGACTTTCTGCAGTTAATAGGCTATTTGATGTTTTCCCAAAAGCTCAAACGCTTGCTTTTTCTTGTTCTTCAATGAAGTCAGTGCAGCCTAGACAATAGGCTACATGTAGATTACTGAAGCATTTTGTCATACCAGGGATGCAAAAAAGTTGATTGGTTGACTATGAATATGATATGACACTGACAGCAGTCTATAAATCTCGAAGTGAGGCAACTATCGTGACGAGTTTCTTTTCAATGTGATTTAAGCTTACTCTGTTGCCCGGAGACTTTCTTTTTGAGTAGGCCTATAGCCTATACGTAGCCTATAGACTCCAAGAGGGAGGAGAGCTTATTCTGAAGCAGAGCCACCGGGCGATTCTGTGTCTATTTTTTATAGTCGGCTGTAAAGTATTAGAGACAAAGATTAAGTTCGATTGGATTAGGCCTATATCCTGGTCATTTTGATTCAACACTCTGCAAATTTAATGCGACGGCAATAATTTTTGCGTGTTCCACTTCTACCCCTCTTTGGCCGCCCACCTCGTCTTTGTGCATGTATCCTCCAATTCCTATTCCATAAATGTGCAGCCGAGCCATGAAAGTCAAATTGATAACACGAATAGAAAGTCATTTTGCACGATTAACACACTTGCTCGGAATGCTGTAGGCCTATGGATCTTATCAGTGAATACTGGACATGCAATATGTTGCAAAGTTTGATGCTTGCTTTGATTTTGTTACTCGGGCCACTGCAATCCATAGAATCGGTGAGCGGTCCTCACCAACCAATTGACCACTGGACTATTTAATCATAAGAAACTAATGACAAACAACACAACACAAGAATATTTAATATTTATCATGTCTTTAATATAGCTTGCTACGTGCATTCGTTGGCGCTACGATTGAAACCACAAAGTCGTGAAATCAAACGGTATCATCACAATTATTATGATAGATTGTAACTAAACTGTCAGGTTAATTATCGCAAAGATTGTTCGCTGCTTTCTGGTTGTTGACAGCGGCCGTTTAAACTTTGACGAATTTCAAGGTTGTCACTTGACCAGCGCATGTCTGAGTCTACAATGAGAACGAAAATAATATAGAAACATAATTACCTGTTCAGATATTATCATGGGCTATCTAAGCACCTCTATGAAATGACAGAACATAATATAGTCTGATATAACAAAGAACGACCTGTTTCAGTTGGTAGACCCAGATTAAGAAAATTATCTTCATGCATCTGGTTATCCAGGACTTAGGCCTAGGCTAAGAGCGATTTTACTTGAGGAGTCTATTAATGTTCTGGTCATTTTGATTAAACTTTAAGGAAGTCAATATTTTATATTGAGTTTGATTGGATTATGACAAGGGATTAACAAAACTGACACGAACTAATGATCCTTACCAAAGTTTAATGTTATCAGTTAGAGTGTTTGTTAGAATTTCTATTGAGAAGTTTTTATCACAATAATAATAGACATACACTTAATCGCAATTTTATTTAAAATACTAATTTGTTACCACGGTTTATTAACAAGGAATAAAAAAACTTTTATTGGGACAATTCTATGCCACAGATTATTGTATCTCATAGGTTTTTTAAATCACGGTTTAGGCTAATATTTATTGTATTGCGACTATCCTTAACCACAAATTAGCATTATCAATAATAGGTTTTTCTGAGGATTCCTTACCACGACCAAGTCATTGCCATTAGCTTGATAGACGGCAGTTGAGTCGAAACCATCTCCCTTCTCTGTTAGAGTGGCTTTTGAATCGCTGTCGACCACAACCTTTCCCTAACAACACCAGATAACACTAGAGTTCAGTTTCTAAGTAACACTGGCATCGAATTTCATAAATACATTACCTCTTACAGACTTAAACCCTAATTCATTATCAAGAATGAACTTTCATCACTTTACTATTAGCCTACGGTCTACACCGTTATTAGATAGCCTATAAATAGATATAAGCTTCTACAACGTGCCAGATAATGACCAGTCCTGTTAGACTCTCTGATGATCATCCATACTACAGACTACAGTATCAGCTAGTAACATAGTCCATTATCAACAGGCCTAGAAACTAGCTTCATTATCATCTAATAACTTACTTACTACATGTACATTGTACACTACCAGCCGATAATCTACTGCACTGTCCTCAAAAGGTCTGTACGCTGCCAGCAAATAACCTACTATCCTATCAGTTACTAAATATGGTGCATCCGCTGCTAATGATCTACAAGGCTATCTGCTAATAAATAACCTACTAACAGATTGCAGATTGGTTTTGTATTTTATGTAGTATTTAGGCATAGATGTATTGGACGCATTTATTAGGCTATATTAAGGCATACCGTACTAGTCCTACTTCAAAAATTATTATTGGGCCAGTCTACATGGTTTATCTCATTGTAAGGCTGTCTGACGATCATGCCCCATTGCCCCACCATCTAATAATCTCCTATGTCATAATCTAACAACTTACAATAAATTATAGAACCATCTTAGTTGATAGTGAAGCTAGTTTCCATGCCTACTGACAGTCGACTATGTCATAATCTAACAACTTACTATAAATTATAGAACCATCTTAGTTGATAGTGAAGCTAGTTTCCATGCCTACTGACAGTCGACTATGTTATAATCTAACAACTTACTATAAATTATAGAATCATCTAAAACTTACTATAAATTATAGAACCATCTAACACTCTACAATAAGCCTACACTATTCTCTACAGTACTTTCATCTGATAGTCTGCAATGTTGTCACTGAATAAAACCTATTAGTAAGACTACCAACTATTTCCTTACTTCGCTCCTTTCATTCCTTCACTCACTCAATGGTTCATAACTTCATTCACTCTCATGCTAAACAAAAGAAGGTCGTGACTTTTAGCCAACCTTGGCGGTTCTTCCGTCAGCCAATGTGACGTCTTGTTCCTGTCCGATCTTTACGTTTGTCTCTCGTTTCTTCTCCCCTCCGACGAACGCCGTTCTGCCGGCTGTTCCAGCAGCGACATCGATGGCCAGCTGTTCAACGTAGACGTTTGGATCGGCCTTGATCTTCTGACCGAGTCCCCTCAGGAACTCCTTGTAAGCTTCCGGAGTCTCTATTATCATGCACATAGACAACAGCTCAAAATTAGGTACAGTGGTACATGATGTATGCATGTAAGTATGTGTGAGTGCATGTGCAATTGCATGTGTGAATGTATAATATTATAGAAGATCAAATCTGTTTAAAGAACGAAGTGGATGATGCGAGGAGGTTGAAAAGGGCCGACATTTTGCATCAGCTAGATATTTTAGGGACAAGACCCCGTAGTTCTATGTCTCAAAACCAGTGTCGAGGCCTAATCAGTACTATGACAGATAAAATTCACCTATCTCTGACCACCATATCTATTTTTAAAGTCTGTCCATAAACCGTGGCACATGATCCTTGCTACTCGGCACCAATAATATTAGGCCTGTAATATTATTTAGCCGAACAATTTGCTAGTCGAACACTGAGTACTGCTACTACTTACTCTTGGCGGTGTGGTAACCTTCCAAGTTGTCCTGAGATACGAATCTCCACTTTCCGTTCAGCTTAGCCATGATAATAAAATTATCGCACTCAATGGACAATGACAGACACAAATCTCTCCGAAGATCCACAGCGAATGATGAGCCTAACGTCTGGACGCTTAATATATAGCCTAGCAAGTCAGGGTGCCATAAATCATAAAGTAGACAGATGACAAACGCGGCCAAAGGTAGCCTACGTGTAACTTTCCAAAGGATCACGTACCGACACGTTATCAGTTCTTCTTAGCCCTTTATAATTCCAACATTAATCATGTAAATGCCCTGTCGCATTTCAGGTCAGAACGTCCACTTTAAGTGTTCTCGTGTTGAATTGAAGTGCCTCAGTTTTTGAGACCAAGACCTCAGGTTTATGACCAAGAGAGACCAAGCCGAAGACCAAATACCCAAGAACACTACGAAGACGATAAAATAGATGGGGATTTAACCTCATTACGTTGCTCTGAATTTACGGCAATAGATCAATAAAAATGTTTGATCACAAAAAATATAGGTTTTAATACATTTGCCCACGGCTATAAAGAAACTTTTCAGAGACTTTCAACGAGGCCACTGCACCAGATGACTCTTTATGTTGCCCATTGCTTAAGGCTCTAAGCCACTACATTGTGCTTCCCCCAAGGCCGTTGCCCGCTGTGCATGCTCCATCTCTGTCAAGTCCTACCCTCCACCCAACCCCACCCCACAAGGCCATAAAGCTTCAGAATAGTTCTACCACACCCGTCACTGTATTTAGCTTAGCCATGATAAAAATTTTAATCTCCAAAAATCTAGGTTTTGTTACTTTTGCCGACGGCTATAGACAAACTTTTCAGAGAGTCAAGTCCTACCCTCCACCCCAACCCCACCCCCACAAGGCCATAAAGCTTCAGAATAGTTCTACCACACCCGTCACTGTATTTTTGACAATCCTACACGACGTGTAGTAGAAAGGATTTTATTACATAGGCAAACACGTCTGCGACCATAATCTGTTCATACTATGGCAATGTTGCTATCATGGGATACGTATAGGCCTACATATAGGCCTAGTAGCCTACACTGCAGTATTCACCCAACAATGGTTCTCTAAGGCAATTGTGCGTTTAATAGAGTTTTTACTGCGACATATTATAAAAGTTTTCAACTTTAATGCTTCTATAGAACGTTCAATGGAGGCCAACTGTACAACCCAGCGTGTTTCCTTTAGCTTCATGCTTCTCAAGGAGGCATGCTGACAAGTTTGCTGCATGTACGCCATTAATATGTTTCTGTTGAGTCTTTATCGAGGACCTTAGAGGTGTTTCAAAAATGTGTTGTGAGACCGCGGCACAAGTGTAAAGGTAATGATGTTGTTGGGTTGGTGGGGAAAGATTTCACTGTAGTTATGGAGAAGGAACTTGGAGGCATCAAAGAGTCTGTTGTTGAAAATACTGGAGAGAAAAAATTAGAGGCTTAATGGGATGCGCTGTTTCGACCAGGTTTGAACTGAGAAGAAGTAAGTCAAAGAGACGTCCATGCATACAGACATAGCTAGACAATGAAACAGACATAAAGTTAGACAGACAGATAGACAGACAGGCAAGAAGATAGACTATGACATATATACAGGGAGATATAGAGCGAGAAAGAGAGAGAGAGACAGACAGACAGAGATAGGGACGGAAATATATAGAGAGAAACTGAGAAAGAGACAGAGAGAGACAGCGATAGAGAGAGAGAGAGAGACAAACGGAGACAGAGAGACAGGCAGAGACAGAGAGGCAGAGACAGACAGAGAGACACAGAGGAGCAATGTTCACAAAGACTTTCAAGTAGGCCTAAACAGTAGCCTATACACTGATAGAGTCAATGATACAGATACACACTGTTACACAGTGACAGTCAACGATGTAGAGAGACGGACACAAAAAACTGATAGACATATAAACAGAGAAAAACAGACAGACAGACATAGAAAGGGACTGCTCTTCAACATGTCCAGTAGTTCAATAGTCGATATGATCTGGCAATGGATGACAGTCTTGAGACTGTCATTCACCTGACATCAATGACTCCAGGGAGAGATAATACGAACGAACCAAATTAAGATAAGCAAATCAATCGCCCGTTTCTGTTATCAGTTCAAAGATTCGTTGACTTACTTGTCTCTGTCGGTGGCCATCACTTCTGACGGGACACATACATAATTAGTCGACTTAAATTACCACAACGTAGAGTCATCGTTAGAGCAGTCGCTTTGTAACTCTTAGAGTGTGGGTTCGACCCTTCCCTCTGAGACGGCTACAGCTGTGTAGGGATCTCGCGTACAGGCGTAGGAGACGGGGGTCCAGAGGCGGGGCAAATTCCCCCCTAAATTTTGGGTAAGTCTGATTTTTCGGGCAAGCAGACCCGGAAAAATAAAAAGTAAAAACATTCGGGCAAAAGTACCAGATGACTTTAAAAGGCCGTCAGAACTTTTGGTCAAAAAGTTACGGGAATTTTTCTTAAGATTTCGACCGGATGACAGAAAAAATTTCGGGCAAAATTCTCATTCCCCCCACTGCTGAAATGTCCCCTACGCCTATGACTCGAGCAAGTCATTTACTCACGGTCACTCAGAGATCATCATCATCGTCGTCGTCGTCATCATGATCCCCCTCATCATCATCATCATCATCATCATCATCATTGTCATTTGTATTATTTTTGCTATTTTTATTATTTATATTGCATTTATCACATGCGCACAGTAAGTTCAAGCCTGTGGTTCAAAGCAACTGCGAGTAAAGAACTTGTTTGAGGTAGGCCTACCTGCAAAAAACTGTCTCAATTGATTCTGAAGCTCATAAATGATCTTCACATTGGAAGTCGAGTTCCCTATCCACTGCACCAACGTACGACATAGATTACGTGACTGATATATGATTATTATAGGGACATGTAAGATTACTTATAAATCCACGTGTATACAATCAGTGATAAATCGCTTTCAATGATTAATCTAGTCTATGAAACTCGTTCTGGGCCATACGATAATTCTCTGTAGTGCGGTCCTACTGGTTCTGATTTGCTTTTGAGCGATCTGTCTGTCTTTATCTCAAGAGAAGATATCTAATCGTCTATCCACTTCTAATTAGGAACTCTGTCCGTACGGGGTTTACCAAGCAACGACATGCATTGACAGGTGAATGCATGCATGGATTTATTTAATGCATGCAAGCATATTATGTTTTAATGATAAGTTATGAATAGCATGATAGACCCATTGATGCGCAGACATGACATGCGTTCTCTCTTAAAGCGTCCCCGTGTCATCTTAAGTATCTCGCTCTAGTAGGCTACGTGCCTGGTTGAAGGTCCCTTCACTCTGTTGCCCAAGGTGACCTAGGATTGACATGTGCACCTCTAACGGTGCACCACCGAAGTGCCGATGTTGTGCAGTCCATTTCTGACTTACATAGCCTAATAGCCCACGCAATCGTAAACTCCAAATTTCTGAAAGGCCGAGAGTGGGCACTTGTGCATTCACGAGCGTTGAGTCGTGTCACGTGTGTAGGCCTATAGGTTTTAATTATAGTTTAGTTTTCAAGTAGGCCGTGAATTGGCTAACAGTGGATAACAATTGAATAAGACGAATCCTATCAGAAGTGAACTACTACTACGGTTCACTTGAGAGAGTTCACTTACACCTATTGCCTAAGGCTTGTATCATGGTCAACGTCATGTTACAAGTTATTCTAAGAATACAGCGCTATCGAAACGATATACAAGTATGCACGTACATGTATCCCACTCTCAAATATGTAATATAGCTCCAAAAGAGCTCAAACAACAACAAATCAACTAGATATGTTTTAAATCAAGACGCAGGCACTGTGAATCGTACCCCATAGAAAGAGGAAGATTAACAAATGATTGCGTAAATAGGTAAGTAAGCTGAATAGAGCAAATTGGTAAGTAAGTATGTACATTTATCGGGTACAGTGAAAGACATTACACCTGGTACATAAAAGCAACATTAGAATGATTAGATCTATATTTTATTACTTAATGAAGGAAAAAATCAAATTCAATTGATCAATCAAAGTGAGTGCTCCGAATTTTGATTTTTTATCTATCTGACAATCAAGATAGCAATCATTATGTCCACGGCGAACATCCGATGTACCATGGTTCGACTTAAGTTTAAAGTCTGACCGAAGCAAGCTTAGACTGGCAGACTGATAGAATGATAGATCTAACCTCTTGAAAGCCATGTCCCAGTCACTGACAAGTTGCTGTGGCTCTTGTCTACAGACTTTGGCTGTTTGCCAAAGTGGCTGATAAGGTTGATAAGAAATAGACAAATTATTTTATGAAGATGCTCTTATCAGCAAATCACTTCTATTAAACCTTAGTCCCATATAATGATGCGCACTGCTCAATATGACATTAGCAATATAATTTAAAGCATTGTATTCTACTTAATATACCTTTTATATGTGGGGAATTAATAACTATTTATAGGTATGTAGACCTATCTATTCAATCACATATAGGCCTAAACAGATCTTAGACTAGTCCCATTGAAGAGGTGCTTTAAAATTATCGCATGCAGCGAACGAATGAATGAACGAACGAATAAATGATTGAATGAACGAACGAACGAACGAATGAATGAATATGAAATTCAATTACTCTTTCTTTCGCTCGAAGTAAAAACAATCCCTCAAGCTATGTAAGACTGACACTGGAGAAAGTGGTCCTCGTCCTCAACGTGTGGCTGTTACCATCATCATCATCGTCGTCATCGTCATCGTCGTCGTCATCATCATCATCAGCAGCAGCAGCAGCAGCAGCATTATCATCAAAAATTAGTCAAGCGTACGTCAGGTTATATAATCGTGCGTCCTTGTCGATTGGTCGTACGCCGAATTTCCTTATTTCAAAACATTTGATTCTCGGGCTAACGTGAACATTAAGCTGGTAGGCTGGTAGCGCTTCTGAATAGGTTTCCACTCAGGCGCTATATAAGTCCATAAAATAAATTAAATGGCGTGACGTCCATTCAAACGAATAGAGCGGCGAAAATTGTTGAAGGATCTCATCCTAACTATTCATGAGAAAATTTAAGGAACACGACGTGTTGAGACATACATTGGATCGCAATAGAAATAGTTGCACATTTACATTTTACCAAGAAACTTTAATACTGTAGTGAAACCTAACCTGGTTAAATCTAGCCAAATGCAGCGTAGCTTGCAGTGGCGTAGCCATGAATTTATGATGAGGCGGAGGTTTATGGCCTGGCCGGATGCATTCCTGATACCAACCCAACAGTATTACAGTAAATAAAAATGGAATAAAGTAATAAGAAATAAAGTTTAAAAAGCAATTGTTAAAACAAACAATTGTTTTGTTTTTCTTATTTAAGTGGATAAATAACATTTTTTTAAACTTTATCTTTAACCAATGGAGGTTTAACCCCTACGCCACTAATTGTAATTGTAAGATTATTTGGTCACAGTAGGCCTACATACATGTACAATCAACCTAAACACTTGTCAGCTAATTTAATCAGTGCACGCCGATTGTCGTACAGCGACGTAAGTAGGCCAGGTGCAAATTGCCGCGCGGCGTCTGCACAGGTGATTGTCTGGACAGCACGTGACGTCTAGACGAGCGTACGTTAATTGTACAAGAAGGGAGTGGAAGTGAAGAAGGAGAGTTGCGTGTTGAGAGCCGTTGAGATTGGCTGTAAGAGTTGTTGTTGAGTTGCGATAGAGTAGACTGATGAAGATAGTAGTCGTGTAGTTGTTATGATAACGCAAGTGTAGTCATTGTTGTGTTGTTGCTGATCGTTTTACTTTATATCGGATTTTGGAGTATAATAAGAAGAGTTAAACACGTCGTCGTTGTTGGTTAACAAAACAGTGAAAGACTGTAGATTCTTTAACCTAGCCATTTAGCTAATGAAACAGTTATCTAGGGATAGGCCTACGCTACCACGAACTTATACGAAGAAGCTTCCGAAGAGACTGAAGGTCACACGTAGAGAAGAAGAGGGAAAAGACTTGTGACATTTGGTGGCAGCGGTGGGATAACGATCCAAGTTGCAGGATAACGATCCAAGTTGCAGGAGAACGATCGTAGTTACGAACGGAGGGATTCTATTCAATCAACAGACGTTGTGGAGGAACGGACGCTGTGAATTTATCGAGGAGCCGAGCACACGGGAGAAGCAACGATACATCGAGCATCCGTACGTCAGTGAGAAACGACAACACAACGACTACAAGGTAGAAAAACTTGCTTGTCTATTGAAGTTTGCTTAAAGAATTGAAGTCAGTCAATTGCAAACATTTGAAGAGTAGCCTACTATTTTATCGAGCATCTGTAAAGTAAAGAAGTAAGATGGAGAAACTTACGGAGCAAAAGCAAGCGGCTATTAAGAAGATGTCTTCGGAGAGACTAGTAAAATTATTAATTGAAGCAGGCGTAGACGCAGAAGAAGTTGAACAGATGTCGAGGGAAGAATTGATGAGAAATTTAGCCGAGGTTTGGGCTAAGAAAGAAGAAGAAGAAGAAGGTGCTGTCGGAGGCGCTGCGGAGAAGCCAGTGGAGAAGCCTGAGGCACCGATGTCTATGGAGGCGTTGCTGCAATTCATGATAATGAAAGAGGAGCAGCGTAAACAAGAGGAGAAAGAGCGTAAACAAGAAGAAAAAGAGAAAGAAGAGCAGCGCAGACAAGAGGAGAAAGAGCGTAAACAAGAAGAAAAAGAGAAAGAAGAGCAGCGCAGACAAGAGGAGAAAGAGCGTAAACAAGAAGAAAAAGAGAAAGAAGAGCAGCGCAGACAAGAGGAGAAAGAGCGTAAACAAGAAGAAAAAGAGAAAGAAGAGCAGCGCAGACAAGAGGAGAAAGAACGTAAGCAAGAAGAGAAAGAATTGCGACAACAAGAGATAGACATGCAGAGGCAGCAGTTCCAGATACAACTAGAACAAATGAGACTCGATCGTGATGAATCAGAACGGAGACGGACGGAGTTAATGATAGAGTACGAAAAAGCAAGAAAAAGCGATGAAGAAATACGAAAGCAGCAGATTGAGGACAAAAAGGCTCGCGAGGAAGAAAAAGAAAAGATGCGTTTACAAGAACTGGAGAGAGCAGAAGAAATTCGTCAGGAAGAATTTCAAGCCGGAAAAGACAATTTGGAAAAAGCAGGAAGAGAAAGAGAAGAGCAGATGCAGTTAGAACAAAAGAAACTTGCTATCAAGGAGGCTCAACTTAAAGAAATGGCCATTGAAAAAGAAGAACGCAGAAAGCAGTTAGAACTATTACAACAGAAGATAGAACAGGAAGAACTGCGGAGAATCGAAGATCAAGATCGACTGAAGAAGAGAGACGAAGATGATCGTAAGAGCCGAGAAGTGTCAGAACAGATTAGACTCAAAGAAAGTGAGACAATGGTGTCCAAGATTAAGAAGATAGGTGACGCAATGAAGCATGTGTTACCGAAGATGCCGTATGATATGATGGAAGTGCCATTATATTTTGAAACAGTTGAAAATGCATTCAATAGCTTCGCTGTGGAAAAGCAATATTGGGTGAAATTGTTGTTGCCATTGATGACCCCGAGAGCGCGAACGGTATTGAATCGATTGTCATTTGAGAATTTAGATAAATACGATGCAGTGAAAGAGCACTTGTTGAAGGAATTCAAGTTAACAGCACGTGAGTACAGGTCCAGGTTTGCAGATGCCAAGAAGACAGCCGAAGAAACGTATACGATGTTCACGGCTAGGCTGAAGAACCTGTTGAATTATTATGTCCGAAGTAGACGAGTGGACAAAGACTACGAGAAGCTGTTTGATTTGTTAGTGGCGGATAAGCTGAAAGAATGTTTACCACCAGGTCCACTGCAGTTTGTCTTAGCAAAAGAGGGCACAGAATGCTTGGAAGCTAGTAATGTTGCAGATCTCGCAGATATACATGTAAACAATCGGATTGGTGTGATGTTCCAAGACAAACCGAAATTTGAAGCATGGGACAATAGTCCAAAGCAACCCAAGTGGAACAAGGATAGCAAAGACACCGGAAGCCAAGCCAAGAGTAATGATGCAAAGAAAGATGATTATTCTGGAAAGCAGTGGTCGCAAGATAAACAACAGTCAACGTGGGACAGACAAGCCTACAATCGAACTCCGCCGCTGGGACGCCCAACAGAAAGTAATGCATCTTACACGCCGTACAACAAGTGGGAGAACAAGGAGCAAAGAAGTTTTATCAAGAAGCGTTGCCACAATTGCAATTCTGATAAACACCTAATAAAACATTGCCAAGCACCAGGAGCGGCAAATCTGAGGAAGAACTTTAGCAGAAGTGCAGAAAATCTTCGAGTAAACCAGATACAAGTGATAAATGCACCTCCTGGTTGGGAAGAACAATGCAACCAAGAAACAGAAGTAAAGTCAGTGATGAAGTGTACGCCGCAGTTCACCATACTGAAAGAAGCGATAAAGACTACTTCCATTGCAGAAAGTTGTCGAGAAACAAAAAGTAAAGAGGAGTGTCAACGCATAAAGAAGATATCGTTGCAGCATGTAAATGTGGAGATACGTGGGACTGATGGGCAGCCTGTGCAAGTCGAGGCGTTGATTGACTCGGGGACCGAGATACCAGTAATCAACGAGGAACTACTGAAAGGAACGACAGAAGAAGAAATCGGCAGAGTTCATTTGCAATGTGTAGCTGGAGAGCCGATTCCAGCTAAGTTGGTGAAAATCGAAGTGCGGATGAGCGGTCGTAACGAAGGAGCAGCTACAGAGGACAGGACAATAAATATCGCGCCATATTTAACTTTAGTGTGTGCCAGCATTTCAGCAGAACTGTGTAAAGAAAATCCAGAAAAGTTCCTGCTACATCCAGAGATAATTGCAGAACTGAAAGAGGTTCCACCAATCAGTATATTGCAAGGAGAGCTACAAGCGAATGTGACTACAAGAGCACAAAGTCGGAGAGCAGAAGTCGAAGACGGAGAAGATGAAACGATAAACGAAAGTTCGCAAGAAGATGACACGGAAAGCGAAGATGAACTCAGCATCCAAGATGACGAAAGAACAACATCTGAGAACAATGAAACTGAAGAAGAGATGGCTGCATGTGAACGAAATGATAGTGAAGATTCCGGAAGCGACGCTGAACTGGAGACAAGTATGAGGGACTTGTTCACAGAGAATTCGAACGATGAAAGACAGCTGGAAGATGCGAAGAAATTCGAGGAGCAGCAGAGAAATGACGAGTCACTGAAATCGTGGTGGAGGATCGCTGAAGACCAAGGATCAGAGTTTATCGTGGTGAATGGATTGCTGTTTAAGAAGCATCAAATGCTGGATCAGCTTGTGTATCAGTTGGTGTTACCGAAAGAGAGAAGAATTCAAGTAATGGAATTAGCTCACGAGTCAGTATTTGGCGGACACTTGGGAGAAGAGAAGACACGAGAGAGAATCAAGTTGTCCTTTGTCTGGCCAAAGATGCGTCGAGACGTGGTGAAATTTTGTAAGTCCTGTGAGAAGTGTCAGCTGAAGGCACGAAGTTTGGTGATGGATCGAGTGCCGATTACACCAATTCCAAGGGAAGATGTTCCATTCCGACGGATGACTATGGACGTGGTAGGCCCAATAGAACCGAAGTCAGCAGCTGGGCATAAGTATTGCTTGTGCATAGTGGATTCATGTACAAGATGGCCGACAATCTTCTTGCTGAAGTCATTGACTGCTAAGGCTGTGTGCGAAGCTTTGATGAAGCTTTTCATTGACGTGGGGGTGCCGTCTGTGATCACCAGCGACAGAGGCACGAATTTTACAGCCAGTCTTACAAGAGAATTTTTGAAATTGATGGGATGCTGTCCACGATTCGATTCACCGGGGCATCCAGAGGCAGCCGGATTAGTCGAGAGATGGAACCAGACGTTCAAGAAGATGGTACATCATGTCATTGTGGAAAATCCAAGACAGTGGCATAAAATTATTCCGTTTACCGTATGGGCATTGAGAGAAGTTCCTAACGCAACGACAGGAGTGGCACCATATCTGCTGGTGTATGGAAAAATGCCAAGAGGACCATTAACTATCTTAAAGGAAAGCTGGACCAAAGAAATAAATCTACCGCCAAACATTGGAGTACAACCAGCAAAGTACCTGAAGAACTTAAGAGCAGACATGGAGAAAGCTTTGATATTTGCTGAGAATTGTGCAGAGGAAAAGCAAAAACAATACGCCAGTCAATACAACAAGAGGGCCAAGGATAAAGAATTCGAACCAGGAGAAAACGTCATCGTCCTGTATCCAACGTCAACCAATAAATTGATCTCACGATGGCATGGTCCATGTACAGTGCTACAAAGAAGATCCAAGTATTCGTATCTGGTGGACATGAATGAAAACGGCCGACGAATCGTCCATGCCAACAAAATGAGGAAGTTCATCGCAAGAACATTATCGTGTGGTCTCATCGTGGAAGAGGACGACGAATTCGGATCAGTGGTAGAGCTACCATTGAAAGAAGACCATGCAGAGACGACACAGAAATCGCTGCAATTGGACTATGAACAGATCGGACATCTTACGAGCGAGCAACAGAAACAGCTACTGGATGTACTGAACCGATATGCAGACAGATTTTCGGACAAACCTGGATTATGTACATTGGTAGAACACGAAGTGGTGCTGAGACCAGACTTTCGAGAGAAGGAGTTCACGGCTTATCGAATACCGTTGATATACCGCGCAGAAGTGGACAAACAAATACAAGAGATGCTGAAAGCAAACATCATTCAGCCGTCGTCGAGCAGAATGGCAAGTCCGCTGGTCATCGTCAAGAAGAAGGACGGATCCTTGAGACTCGCGTGCGACTACAGGTACGTGAATTCATATACTGAAAATTGTCGATACCCCATGCCGATCGTCAACGATGTGCTGAGCAAAGTCGGGAAATCCAAGTTTATTTCCGTCTTGGACTGTCGCAGTGCTTACTGGACTTGTCCGGTGAAGAAATCCGACCAATGGAAAACCGCATTCGTTACCCATAATGGACTGTACGAATTTACACGTGTCCCTTTTGGAATGATTAACTCTGGACGGACTTTTGTAAAAGCCATAAACATGATTTTGCAACCGATTGATGCATTTACTGAACCCTATGTTGATGACATTGCAGTCCATTCTGATGATTGGAACATTCATTTGAAACATTTAGAATTGTTTTTGAAACAAATAAGACTGCATAATGTAACTTTGAACTTGAAGAAATGTGTGTTTGGTAAGAGTGAGGTGAAATTCATCGGTCACCTCATTGGTTCAGGGAAGAAGATGATGAATCCAGATAGGATTGACAGTTTGATTAATTTAAAAAACCCTGAAACGAAGAAGCAAGTGAAGCAAATGTTAGGATTCTTTGGTTTCTACAGACAATTTATTTGTAATTTTGCTGAGATTGCTAAACCATTGACAGATTTAACTAGCAAGCAGACACCTGAGAACATTATTTGGACTGAGGACCACCAGAAATCTTTTGATTCTCTTAAAGAAATTGTTTTATCGAATGTTATTCTGTACATGTTCGAGGTTGGCAAACCATTTAATTTGTACTGTGATAGCAGTGATTTTGCTGTGGGGGCTGTGCTGTCACAAGTGGACGATGAGGGGATAGAACGTCCCGTTTCATTTATCAGCCAGAAGCTGACAGATACCCAGAGGAGATGGGCGACGATTGAGAAGGAAGCCTATGCAATCATATGGGCTTTAAACAAATTGAAAGAAATCATTATTGGTTCCAAGATTAATGTGTTCACTGATCATAATCCTTTAGTTTATTTGACTGAGTCAATGTCGAAGTCTGCTAAGTTAGTCAGATGGTCTTTATCATTGCAAAATTTTGACATTCTGTTGAACTATAAGAAAGGAAAGTTGAATGTAGTAGCAGACTGCTTATCGAGATTGTAGTATAAGGTATTTTGTGATTGCATTTAGTATAAGAATTGTTTGTATTTAGTTTAAGCATTATACGTTCGCTAATTTTTAAGATTAATTAGCTCTCTTCAAAAGAAAGGAAGGAGGTAATGTCAGCTAATTTAATCAGTGCACGCCGATTGTCGTACAGCGACGTAAGTAGGCCAGGTGCAAATTGCCGCGCGGCGTCTGCACAGGTGATTGTCTGGACAGCACGTGACGTCTAGACGAGCGTACGTTAATTGTACAAGAAGGGAGTGGAAGTGAAGAAGGAGAGTTGCGTGTTGAGAGCCGTTGAGATTGGCTGTAAGAGTTGTTGTTGAGTTGCGATAGAGTAGACTGATGAAGATAGTAGTCGTGTAGTTGTTATGATAACGCAAGTGTAGTCATTGTTGTGTTGTTGCTGATCGTTTTACTTTATATCGGATTTTGGAGTATAATAAGAAGAGTTAAACACGTCGTCGTTGTTGGTTAACAAAACAGTGAAAGACTGTAGATTCTTTAACCTAGCCATTTAGCTAATGAAACAGTTATCTAGGGATAGGCCTACGCTACCACGAACTTATACGAAGAAGCTTCCGAAGAGACTGAAGGTCACACGTAGAGAAGAAGAGGGAAAAGACTTGTGACAACACTAGACTTGTTTATTCATACATAGGCTAATTATTATTTGTTGCTTCTACAATTATAGCTAGATAAAAAAAATTGTTCTTGGCTTTGATCTCGTAATGAGGTATCAGATAATATAGGCCCCTAATTTCTTTTGAAACCCGGTCTTTGTAGAATCGACAGCAATTCACTCTACAACAGAATCACAATCTGTATCATAATAATATGAGATTCGGAACGAAGAACTAAAAATAGGTCCTCAGAAAATTGACCGACAAAGTCCGTCCAAACATCTCCGGCCAAAACCGACTTGTTTGGGCCACCTAGAAACCCGATTCCCCCCGCCCCCAAGCAGAGGAACTATGTTAAACACTGGATAACAGATTTAGCAGACAGAGATCCTGAGTGGTCGAGTGGGTTTGTAGCCCGCTCGCCACGCCGGCGGCCCGGGTTCAATTCCCGGTCGGTCGGTTTATCAGAGATTAATTTCTCGGATCTTTACTGCGGGTGGCTCGGTCGCAATATAAACGTGGAGTGAGGTTGTACTCTGCCTCCGACACTAGTCATCTTAGATATGAAACAGTGTCGTTAAGCCCGAATACAACAACAAGATTTAGCAGAAGTCGAATTCCACTGTAAGCTTACAATAGAGACAGAAGTCGAGAGTCTAAGTGTTCTGTCAGGCTAGAATATCATAGAACACAGATCTCAATGCTAACCTCTGTTCTGTCTCGTCGTTCTAATGAACTTTGACCTGGCCTAAACAGATAAACTTTGACCCGACCTAAACAGATGTTAATCTACTGGTGCGAATATGCTTTGAGCCTAGTCTGTTAAGAGGACTGAGTCACGTTCGCGAACGTTTGCTTCTCAATGCAGAGTGGCAAGCAAGGACTCTGAATAAGCTTACACAGGACCGATTTATTCTCTTTTTTAGCCGCCTTGTACACAGTTTTTGAAGTGTACTGTGTAGGAAAATAAAACCCTGGACGCCCCATAGGGCCCATACCTTTCCAAAATAAGTGCCTGGACGCTCCTTACCTTTCCAGGCTGTGCTAGCCAATAAGTGGCAGGACGCCTTTCAGATTTTAAAATAAGTGCATGACAGTCCAGCAGATCCTTAGGTGGCAACTGGCAAGGTGACACTAATTGGTAGCAATACCAATGTCCAGGTTTATGGTTCATGCCTTTCAATAAGCAAGTAGGCCTAAGTAGGCTAAGTAGCCTTTTATTTGCTTCTTACAAGAGCAGATGCACTACGCTGCACAAAACGATTAGCCCTACTATACATCTAAAAGAAATAAGCTGATTAATATCATTGACTTTTAGCTACAATCAGTTCAAAAACTTTAAGCCTCAAGCATCTGAATATTACCTTACGAATAATTTTATTATTTCTTTGCCACAGAACACGCTTATTCCCTTCGAAGAACTTTCCTTCTGCTAGGCTTTGCGTTGCACAGTAATAATTTTAAAACTCTTCAGCTAAATCAAATTATAGTTGCAGATAAAAAATATAGGCCTAATATCGTTAGTCTCAAGACTCGTAGCCGTAGACTCAATTATAGGGTGGCTCGATAGGTCGTGAACGATTTTGAATGCAGAAAAATATATGTTATACACAATATAATCTGGAAAGTTTTATACTGGCGGATAGGTTATTCAAATGAAAATGTTAATATAAAAAAATTAGATCACTAGCTCACATAATAAAATTGTAGCGCCAATATCCGTGACGTCATCAAATTCGTGCCAAATAAACGTTCAGTTAAGCCGCAAACAATATTGTACGACCATCATTGTTAATCTACACATAATTAATTAATACACTTTATCATTTAGTATTTAATAATGTTTCCTTTACTTTTTATTACAACCTCAAGTCGATTAGTCATCGAGCCAAATAGATTTTTCAGAGATGTCAGGGGTAGGCTAGGCCTATCGATGTCCATGCCTTACGAAGCCGACGTTTTAAGGTGTTCAGTGTCTGGGGTTCGGGCTCGGCATAAACAGTTGGATTAACAAAACTTCATATCATTCCAAATAAAACTTCAGTCACTTCGACTTATTACATCAATGAGATACAGGAGAAAGAGGTCAAACCCGCAATCCAGCGAAGTGCAGTCTGCGCTCAGTTCACAGCCACAAAAATGTTTCATAATAACGGCGAAGGATTATTTCAACAAGACAGTATAGGCTACACGTGCACACACATCAAAGGCCTCAGTCAAATGGTTGAACAAGAATAGCCTATCAATGGATAGCCTACATCTCACCGATGGGCTGGGCGCCTAATTCGCCAGATTTGTCACCAATGGAAATGTTTGGAGTATTATGGCGGCAACTGTTTATGCCGATATCGAACCCCAAACGACCTTATGACGTCGGCTTTGTAAGGCATGGACATCAATTCAATAGGCCTAGCCTACCTCTGACAACTATGAAAAATCTATTTGGCTCGTTGGCTAATCGACTTGAGGCAGTAATAAAGAGTAAAGGAAACATTATTAAATACTAAATGCTAATTTGTATTAATTAATTATGTGTGGATTAGCAATGATGGTCGTACAATATTGTTTGCGGCTTAACTGAACGTTTATTTGGCACAAATTTGATGACGTCACGGATATTGGCGCTACAATTTTATTATATGAGCTAGTGATCTAATTTTTTATATTAACATTTTCATTTGAATAACCTATCCGCCAGTATAAAACTTTCCCCAATATAATGTGTGAAACATATATTTTTCTGCATTCAAAATCGTTCACGACCTATCGAGACACCCTATATTATTATTATTATTATTTCAATTTATTTGCTTTTTTCTCAAATTCTTCCATAAGACCTGAAATTAATACAGGACTTACTTAGCGCATGTTTTTCTTAAGCCCGGTTGTATGTTTCTTTTCCAGCAACCGACCCGGAACTTAGAGTCTGCAGAGAAAAATAGGCAGTGTATCACTCAACTGCGAATTAACATAGAATGTATAAAATAATTTCTATTCACAATTTATTATTAGGACCTGGTTTACCAATGAGATACCCTCTTTGCAATCAATGTCTTATGACTCTGCTACAGTAACAGTGTTGTGTATGAAAATGGTTGCAATAAAAAATAATACTTGACTTGACGAGATAATTATGGACGACTGGATGAGATCTTATGATAACAGCGCTACGATATGTGTAGCTATCGAAATTACATAAGAATAGCTCATTACTACAGTGGGAAAAATAGCCAGGGCTGGACTAAAACAGAACATTCCATGTGAATTATTTAATTAATTAGGTTTAAAATAGAGTATATTTGTATAGATTTCGATCAGCAGATAGTCTACTCAAAACTTACCAATTCAATGGTATCACCCTTCAACTCATAAGTATGATCAGCTTCAAAGTCCGCTCCTTTCTGATGAATTGTAAACTTTTTATCGCCATCAAAAGTCAACGTTCCCTATAATGATGGAAAGCAACAGTTTAGCATTAAATTTCGATATCAGCACATTTAAAGCACTTACGTAGGCCTAATCGAAAAAAATACCTGACGATGAAGGTGGTCAATATATTATGTTAGAATCAATAGCGCGGCCAAAGGAAGGCAGGGTCTAAAGAAGTAGCCTAGACAGCAACTCCATTAGGTTAACATGGTCCACAGTATCAAAGGCCTAAACGGAAGAAGCCTAGGATATCAAAGAAGGTGAGAATAGTTTGGTCGACTGCGCCAAAGATTTTAGTACATAAGGGAGTGATGAGTGATTCATTGGGTTAGCAACTTAGTAGGGTAGGGCCTACTTCCTGAAGCCAGATTGGAGAGGGACATTTTCGTGAGTTGGTTTCAAGGTAATCAGCCAGTTGGGGTGATTTGCAGGCCATTATTTTTTTTATAGATTTTGACATCGATCAGCAAGTAAAAAAGTGGTGAATGATTCATTTGGTTGGTAGGCCTACTTCATGAAGCCGGATTGGAGAGGAACATTTTCGTGAGTTGGTTTTAAGATAATCAGCCATCAGCGCGAATATGCTGACTCATTTTTTAGATCTCTGACGGTTGGTTGCTGTCTAGCGATACTGTGTCATGAAAAGAATGATTAGTTTCTCCCATCTCCTCCTTTCATCATGCAGGCACTGGTTCTATTTATACATTCCGTTTCATACGAGACCTACCACATACCACCATCACCATGTCACAAGATACTCTCAATTTTTTATTCTACGTGTTAAATATTTTTTTAAAATAATTATCAAGTTAACCTTGAACGGTCTTCCATCTGGACCAATTGCATCCGTCTCCACTCCGATTGGAATTGTTGTCTCTCGAAACTTCTCTCCGTTGATATACTGCGTCCGGAAAAGAGTTTTGCCAGGAAGGTCCACCTTAAATTCTTCACCGTACGCATCTGGGTTAGTCTCGAGGCTTTTTACTAATCCACGCAGTGTCTCCTTGTGAGCCTCAGGAGTTTCTATAATCACGCAACATGCATAGTAAAAACTAACATGGAATTAGTATGATGAGTAGAATATGCGAAGTACAAACCATTTTGAGAAGATTTCTGGTTTCTTCATAAGGCGATTCAGAGCAATATCATGTATAAAAAACCCATTAAGGTATGGCAATAAGGACGGAAATCAAAAGCAATTGCATGGCAGCATCAGGAACTTTACGAAGTATCATATTGCTGGTGTACGCTACTTTTTGTCCTGGACTGGCTTCCATCTACAGCTGATGGCCTCTGCTGGGAGACTATTTGACTCCTTGTGTTCGCACACTTGTCACGAGCGAGCCCATTTTTTTCTGAACTGAAACTGATATCTTCCACTTATACCGTTATACGTAGATCTACTTCTTAATTATTTCCTTTCGCCTGACGCGTTTATCTGCATAGTGAAGCATTGGTAGAAGCAATAATGTCAGTTTATTGTGCTAGATTGTGCGTAAAACACAGGCGAGCTGAGGCAATGCGATTAACGTAAGGCAAGTTTTTGCGAGGTAATGTAAATTCTAGACGACAGTTCATCGCTTATCACATGCACCTGAAAATTATAAGTCCTAAGAGACGTTGATTTGCATTGATGACGATAATGTAACGTCTGAGCCACAGTGCCTTTTCATATTATGATATCAACTTCTTAGCCACACGTCAAGAACTTGGATTTGAATCCTGAATATAGAGGAGGTGGAATGCAAAATTCATATAGTAATCTGAATCAGCAGGCCAACTCAAAAAGAAGACGCTGACCTCTTTAGAATTAGGTCTATTATACCTGTTGGATGTATTTCATTGCATCACTCAAGCAAGACGGCATCTACCGTATTCGTTTACTTATTCGTTCAGTAAGTGTGAGGTGTATATGTAGTGTGCTACAACACTAATTTCTTCTATGTTTGAACTTATTAATCGCCTCAAAATATATCAAGGTGTGCCAAAAGAACAGTGTTGCATTTCATAATATTATAATCGACAAGAATTAATTGGAATGAAATTGAACAGAATGGATTAGAATAGAGCGGAATATATTAGAATAATTGGCAGCTGCATTGTAAACAAAAATCACGACATGCGCTTTACCAATAGAAGACCGTATACACGAGGCAGCCAACACAAGGCACCTTTAGGCTATGCTTATAAATAATTGAATAGAATAATGTGAATACGACGTGGTCAGAAAAAATATGTGCATACTGATCTGGTTGTGAAAAGCTTCGAGATTAGAATGAGTAGCAAATCTCCATCTTCCGTTGAATCCAGCCATCTCTAAGAATCTCTTAAATTCAGTATTTGCCACAAAGGTTCAAACTTCGACAAGATGCCCCAACTAAACAGAGCCGAATCGCTTCTGTTTATTTATATAATCTGCGGAGAGACGTCTCTTAGAGACGCCTTTGTTAGCAATGTGATTTGTCACCCAGGTCCAAGGTTCCGATGTTTTCCATGTGCAGAGAATTTAATGTTTGTAGCAGACTGCTTCACAAACTGAATTCCTGACTTGCTCAACTCCTATTTATAGAAATAGCATTGGCATAAACAAGAACCTGAGATAACATAGCACAATTTAGCCTAGCATAAATTAACATGCATTGCTTGAAAAAACAGCATTAGCCTATAATTGTTATGACATATAAATTCTTCACACCGTGTGATAGCATAGCATAGCATAGATGAAAATAAAAAGAAATGGCGTTCTAACGCATAGGCTACCATAATAGAACGCACCACACTAAAAGATATTTTCGCAAAAAGCAGAAAAGAGACACTAAAATAGCGCAACATATCATTGTTGACCTAATTAATTTCTAATGGTAGATGCGTGCTCAAAATTTTAAAGCGCCATTTCATGGTTCAGCGCCCTAACACATTCAACTGCATTTGGTAGGACTGAGGAGTCGCTGTGGAGATAATTTTGAGTGACGAGTGAGAGAAATGTCTTTCTGTCCTCGCACTGCATAATAAGACTGAGAATGTTGATATCAATAACACATTGCAACATCGACGTATCATGTTCGAATGGCTGCTATCCTGCTATTCAGTTCAGAGTTATTGCCCTGCTGTTAATATTTTCCGCTTCTACTATTCCTGAGAATCTCATCTATTAGAGAAAAGACATCTTGGAATTAGCACCAGATGCCAACGACATTAATCTTCCTTTATCACTCTCAAGACACTCACAGAATAACATAACAGACTTAAGTCACTTAACTGTTCCGCGATTTCAGATTGCTAGGGAGAGTCACTTAACTGTTCCGCGATTTCAGATTGCTAGGGAGTTAGGATTCGGTCGGAAACTTCAGGTTTTCACTAAATGGTTTGATTTGAAGGGTTCATAGACGTATAAAACGATGAAAATAAAATAAACCGAAAAAAACGTCGCTTTATGAAAAAAAATTTAAAGCGACAAAAACGACCAAAAAAAACCGAATATAATTTGCCTTTGTTACATCTGAAACTTCATTTTAAGCTTTAAACCATTGCTTGTGCAATTTTATCTAAATCTGCAAATGTCACAACTTTATTAGTAGGCTGTAATAAGTAGCAATAATCTACAACAATTATTTTTTTATAACTTTGCTTTAATGAGAAATTGAGTGAAAGTAAAGGTAGTTGCAGCACTTGTTTGGCGATGTCTACGTGGTTGTGCTCCATCAAATGTTCAATATTGTTTTCGACCTGTCTTTGTTCTTTGACCTCGCAGTCCGTCGAGCTCTTCGCTCTTCGGCAACGGTGGTCTCGCACGCCTATCATACATAATACGTGTCTCTACCCAGGCAAATACAAGTTGTTTACATTAGATATTCTCATATAAATTCTCACAATGGATTATCTGAGTAATTATGTTTGAAGCCTCGAATCAGCTTCGAAATTTCCTTCACAGGTGAATATGTCCTAAATTGAGATCACATGAGGGTCCTATGATTCAAACGCGGAAAGTATAGAGGTGAAAAGTTGCCTCGTGTTCGCTTTTCTAGCTTACCTGGTGGGCCATAAACTTTATTTTCTGTTTGATATTTGACTACATTGTAATCAAATAAGAATTGCTGTAAGCCTATAAAATTTGATTTAAAAATATTCTCACTTCTATACTATACTATACTATACTATACTATACTATACTATACTATACTATACTATACTATACTATACTATACTATACTATACTATACTATACTATACTATACTATACTATACTATACTATACTATACTATACTATACTATACTATACTATACTATACTATACTATACTATACTATGCTATGCTATGCTACGCAGCCTACGCTACTCTATCTACTCTTCGCTACGCTCCGCTCCGCTGCACTGCACTACACTACACTACACTACACTACACTATACTATAATATACTATAATACTATACTATGCTATACCAATCCATACCAATACTATACTTTTTTGGATTTATAAAGCGCCTCTCACAGTATAATGATAAACTAATCAGAGGCGCTCCCAGTGCGAAGATCCCCCTGTAAAAGAAGAGTTTTAAGGAAACGTGTTGAAACAGAAGTGTTTCCAGATTAGATCTGAGTACGATTTATAGCAGGGAGGCTATTCCACAGGTATGAGCCGACAGAAGCAAAGGCACGATGATGGGCTGTTACACTAGCAGTCCGAGACCGTGGTACAAGACGGTCATGAGGTCTAATGAGCGTAGAGAACTCCAGTGTTAGTTGAGATAGGCCTCCAAGTAAGGTCACAGAGTTAGCGAGGACCTTCACCCAAGAACATCTTATAGGCAAGGAAGAGAATCTTATATTGAATGTGGGCAGTTAAGGGAAGCCAATGAAGATGTTCAGTCATAAAAGTTGAAATAAGTCGTCGCTCAAACACGAACTAAGTAGTCTGCGACTAAATTTATCAACATAGGCTCACTGTACTGTACTGTACTGCACTGCGTGGCGTGCATGGCCGATACAAAGATGTAGGCTAACTATAATAGTATCTACATGTAGGCTATATAAATCAATCCGTGCCCTGCTTTAGACTATAGATTGTTAAACCTATTGTTCTCGTTCTTTGATATCGCAATGGGACCTGAGATAGCGTCAACTGATATGAAAATCGATCTTTGAAACGTACGATGAGTCATGTTCGATAGATAAGAAAATCAGACAATGAGGTGGCAACATGTTTAAATGAAGACCGAAGATGTCGTGATTATTTTAAGACCCAATAGCGTCTCGTTGTTATAGAACCCAGATTTCAACCTCGTTCTCTTTAGTAACTCATCGTCTAACGAACTCTGATCGGACATAAGCAGATGATACAGACAGATCCTCGTGCGAAGTCGCCTTTGAACTTAGCAGGTTAAGAGGGCAGAGTCATCATTTGCGAACTGATGCATCCCAGGGTATAGCTACAGCTAACATAGAGTGGTCGGAACGTCAATGCTTAGAGTTTCCGAATACTGTTGAACTTTACAGACCGACAGTGGCTGCACATAAATATTTAACAAGATAATCTATGAATATGGTTTCAGACAGAAAATAATGACTCTGAGGAATTGTACATAATCTATATAATAGCATTCTTGTGGTAAACAGGCAAAACTATGTGTAAATGAGGTGCCAGCAGGCAGGTCATATTTAAGTTCCTTCCATTTGAAATTGAATGGTAGGCCTACTTTTTGAGAAACTCTGATTTGGCTCTCGTTCCAATAATTTTATAACCTATTTCCTTTAACCTAATTTAACATTTTAGAATTTTTCTGGTCATCACTTTATTAGCATGTTTCCTACGAATGATACCAATAAAAAAATTAAAAACGATATAATTATGCCTATTGTCATGATCGCTTTCAGGAATAAATCTGTTAGGCCTACCTGTTAATTGCAATAATAATCATTGAATAATGTAATCATACATTGATTATAAGATACCGGTAAAAAATTATAATTTGGGCACATTTCATCAGCGCTAATAGCTTCATTGATAACAAACACAAGTAACAATAAGAAACAAATTTAAGGGAAAAATGCAATAAAATAATAATAATTATTAGATCTATATATAATCTGATCGTCTCCAGACATACTTGACAATCCGAGGGATCATCACGGATTTAAAAAAAATGACAGCAACAATGTCATCATTCATTACTGTTGAACAGTTTCTTTATTGTGGCAAAATTAAAACAATGCACTGCGATTTTATCTGATAGCTTTCAAAAGTCCTGAGCTCATAATTATTTATCTAATGTGATGCTGCATTCTTATCTGACAACTGCAATACATCCACATCGTACATTTAAAGTGAAATGTCAATGACAGCTTAGATATGACAAGATAAGCGGTCAATAAATGCAGTTGCCACGTAGCGATGTAGCGTACGATTGGACTCATGTAGCGCATTTGTTTAAGCTCGGTTATACGTCTGTGTTCCTGTGGCTGAACCAGAAGTTAAAGTCTGGAATAAACAAGCATAAATAAGTCAACTGCGATTTTAACACAGAATTATGGTTATAAATTACTTTCATTTTACGATCGACTGTTGCAAGAAATAAGCCATTATGATTAGGCCAATAAAAAATAACAGCCTAAACAATTTTCACGTTTCATCAGAATGTACCGTAACGGTAGTAAATAGATTTTTTAAGGTTAACAAGCCGCAACACGGTTACAGAGTAAAGTAAAGTATCATGGATGAAGCAAATTAGGCCTATAGGCCTATTGGATTAAATATTAGATTGGTTCGTATAGGGCCTTTATAGGCCTAACTGCGGCGATGTAAATTGAATTAAATTAGCTTACTTAACAAGATAAATTTCTATCAAATTAGATAATGAATGAATATAGCCTACTGACAGCTTCTAACTCACCACTTCAAGAACATCTCCTTTCAACTCGAAGATCTGGGTGGCCTCGTAGTCCGTTCCTTTCTGGTTAAATCGAAACTTTGTGTCTCCCTCACGAGTCAAAGTTCCCTTTCAAAATCACCAGACCAACTCCAGTTTAGCATTTCACAAACTAGTTAACTCTCAACGGATTTAAAACATTCATTCATACATAAGACTTATCCCTTAAATTCATATATTATTGGGACTCAATGAGTCAATATCCAGCTGTGGCAAGGGTTTCAAATCTTTTCAATGACTGGCCAGACTGGCAATAATTTCCAGCAACTTTCCGCTCATGGTGATGATCGAGGTATTTCATCATCGTGGTCTCTTCTTTCTTTGCCTGAGCCACAACCATTGGAATATTCCTACCAAGTTAATGATTTTGACGTAGGTCTAAATCTGATTTTCTCGCGGAATCGTATCTGAGTATGGATCTTGAAGGGGAGCTATATAAATCCTGATTGATTGTAAATCGTAAAAATTATAATGCAATCATAAGGATTATTGCAACTTTGTATCATGAATTTCATGCATCGCGTCTTCTTGATGTTTAGCTATGGCAAAATTGGGATCACTTTGGCGGAATGTACGGTCGCCGCCAAAAATGCAAATAGCCTACCTTGACTGTTCTTGGATATTATTTTGGTGCCCTGTAATTCGCTTATTCACAGTATAGCTATTCAGAAGCACTCTCAGTGTGACAGGCATTGAAAGAGAAATAGCAGCGAAGAGATGCAGGTGAATTCCCAAACAGAATCTTGCTACGAATAATCATTATAATACGGGGAGGTCATTCCACACATTCCACAATAGCAAGAGGAAAGTATATTATACAGCATACACCCATGGTGAGATTTGACACTTAATTTTTCAGGGCAACGTTACCTTGTATGATCTGCCATCTGCTGCGTTGATATCCGTTTCGGTTCCGATCGGAATCTTTACCTCTCGCAACTTCTCTCCATTGACGTAGACCGTTCGGTAGAGGGTTTGACCAGGAAGATCCACCTTCAACTCTTCAATGTAGGCCTCTGCATCAGCCATGCTGCCCTTTATAATCGTACGCAGCTTCTCCTTATACGCATCTGGAGTTTCTACATTCACGCAACATATGCAGCAGAAATGTATTGCATTGTATAATGTATATTATGGCCATTTATAAAGCGCTTCTCTCAGCAAAAAGACTTTCAGAAGCGTTCCAGTGCGATCGACTTAATTCCGCTTAGAGAAACATATGCAGGCACAGCATTTATATAGCGCTCCTTCAAGAAATGCACTCAGAGGCGCTCCCAGTCCAACCACGGTGAAACAAATAAATAAGTCTTAAGGAGCCTGCAAAACACTGGCGATTCAACCCTAGCTGACAGACGCAGCTGGATACACAAAACACATTAAAACCCATTACACAACGATATCACAATAGTAATATAGCATACTAATCGCATCGTGGTAAGGCACGAGGTTTGCATGATCAACCATTTTCCATCTCCCGTTGAATCCAGCCATCGCTCTATCTTTGTGAAGTCTCTGTAATCACCCAAATATTCACTAATCGAAAAGATGCCCCAACTGAAGAGAACCGAATTGCCGCTTGTTTAAATAAACTGATACATGCGTCTTTTGGAGAAGCCTTTGTTAGAACTGTGATTTATCACCTAAGTCCAAAGGTGAGACTCTCTTCTACAAAGACGATTTCTTGTTTAGATAGACTTTTGATTAAATGAATCCTTGAATCATTGCACCTCCTACAGAAGTACACACAGCAGTAAATCTTGTTTTGAAAAGCTTCACATAAATAGCATAATAGAACATTGCACAAAACACATTCAAACGCATTACACAGCGATACCACAATAGTAATATAACAATATACATGTATGTCTAGTGGCCTATCACATAAATAATGTTAACCTACATGACACAGTAGAGCACAACGTAATGGAACATAACGCAACTGAACATTGACTAAGATAGCAGTGGTGCTTGTTGATGCCAATAGTTAGATTTTAAGAAAGCACACTCATGCGATATCAGCACACGAATAGCTTTAGGATACCAGTAACTCATTCCATGGAATACATTCGTTGGAAACATTTAACTGCTAAGTCTGAAAATGAACAGTTGCTGGTCAATTGGAGGAAGTTCTTCGGGAGTTAGTTTGATCGTCATCCAGTCTGTGTTGCAGTTTCTTCAGTCAGTCGTCAGTTTAGTAATTGTGATATCAGAGTCAGTTAGAATCAGAAGAATTTGTATTAGTGTAGTAGCCTACTGTGGTTGAATCGTACAGCAGAAAAGTGCGGCTAACTGAGAATACGAGTTATGTAGTGTTCAAGAAGTTGGTTTTCTATTGCTAAACCGAAGAAGTTCAATTGTAGCATGTGAATAGGGTTGCAAACTGAAAGGATAGGCTACTATACGGAACAGTGTATCATGTTCTCATTTTGTTGTCATGGTCGGAAAATCGAATGTGTCTGGTTAATTTTGAATTACAATTAAGTGTCTCTGTCTCTGTCTGTCCTGTCTTGTCAGTCTGTCTGTATAATTATGGCCTGTATAATTATATAATTATAATTATTCTTATATACTTTAGTTTAAGCTTAGATGAAATAGGCTTCATTAAAAAACATTACGAGTGCACTCTTTAGGCTTATAATTACTACAGGTATAGGCCGTACGTATAGTTCTATATCCGGCAAATGTATGCACCAAACTTATCGCCCGATAAGATTGCTGCACATCTGAGAACAAAATGTCGATTTGCGACCTTTCAGTCGCTTTGACCTCCAACCTGGGTCTGCAGATACAATGGACACAAGTCCTGACAGCTTACAGTAGCCTACTGCCAGTGAATGGAACATAGTCTGAAGGAGGACAGATATCAGTAAGTAGGCTCTTGTCTAGCAGACTATAACCCTTGGAATGCATTTGTCAAAAGATAAGTAAGATTAATCGGATATGTTATTTATAGTCACGTGTGAATGTCTTTTGATTGTAAAAATAACCATGTTGCAGACTTATAAAATAATAATCAGGTGCTATCTGATTGTCTGATTTCATATTTTTTGATTGATTAATTAGGGCCTACTCATTGATTTGTTGATTTATTGAATCATTGTATAATTCACGTAATTATAGACCTATTTGTGCTAAATTGCTATTATTGGTCATGTATTTTGCTAACCAATAACCTAGCGATTGCCTTTCTTACACTGATTTTACTTTCCTACTCACTTGCAATCAATGTTTCTTATGGTGGGAATAGGACTATTTGATTATAGCCTAGGTAGGCTATTAGTTGGTTGGTTGATTATGCGCACCTATATTTGTTTTATTCTCATGATTAGTAGGCTAAACTTGTTTTCGCTGGAATAAAAGGAGGGCGACACTAGTAATATCATACTATAATCTATGAAACAGTGTCGTTAAACAGTAGCAACCATTTTACATATTATTGCGGACTTGATTTGATATAGCGCCGGTGAATAAAATTTGGTCTCCCTGACGTGGCTTTTGTGAACGCCGAGATACTCTCGGACATTTTACATTACATCACGTTACATTAGGCCTACACTACATACACTGCAGCAAGGGAATAATGACTACAAGCTAATAACTAGGAACATGATCAATGTGGATACATCGTACGCCATCCATCGATTGAAGAAAATTTGAACGCCATCTATCGAGTAAAATATAATCTATAGTCAACTATTTTGGCTACACAATTATTATAGCATGCAGCATCTTCGGCTCTACGCCATTTATCGAATTCATCATCATCACCATCGTTGTCCGTGGGTTAACAACCCGTAGGTGTCCGACGCCACTCTCTGTCTGAGTTTCTGTCTCGCGTCATGCTTCCCAGCTTCACAATTCTTATCATTATTACGGAAAGGAAATAAAGGTTCACTAAAAATTGGGCAGCTGAATAGACTTGCACTGCCAGAGCGCAAACAGTGGCGGAATTGAATGGAGGATTGGAGGTCAACTGGTTGCTACTGTTTAGCGACACTGTTTCATATAAAGTATGACATGATTAGTGTCGCCCTCCTTATGTTCCAACCTTGGGACTGGCACTGCAAGAGTGCGAGCAGTGACGGAATTATATGTAGCCTAGGTCCTAGGTCCTAGGTCACCGTCTGTTGCAGCACTTTTATGACAGACAGAAAATAGATAATGATTTGAGCAGCTGTACGTCTGTTTTGACAGTACTGTCGTCTCCTGTTTGCATGCTAACTTTAAATGCCCTGTATTGGCTGTATGCAGTAGCCTATGCAGTATGCACGGTATTTCGATTGGTAATTCGATACATGCACAGGCCGGTCAGGACAGACCGGTGGAGAGAGTCGGAGGAGAGAGCGTACTTGGGACACATACGGGCATTGACCCACGTTGTCCTTCATGCCTCTTTTCCCCAATTCCATTCAATGAGACAAGGTGGTCTAGCTGCTCCAAGATGTTTAGGGTATGGAGCAGACCTGCTGACCGGACCGGTTGAGGCTGGGCAGCATGACGCGAGACAGACTCAGGCAGAGAGTGGCGTCGGACTCTTACGGGCATTGAGCCCTATGATATTGATGATGATGATGAATCTGGGTATGAAAAACATATTTTACTATAGGTCTGTAAGAAAGACTGGGTTTGAAACCCTCAAACCCGTCAATTCTCACTCCGCCTTTATCAGCTAAGAACTAGCCTAAAGCTGATCGAAATCTGACATAACATGCGACCAATCATGGATCTAATGAAAAAGTCAACTCTAAGAAAATGATTTAAATTATTTCAAGGCGTCTGGTTTTTTTGTGATTGTGTCAAGTAATAGGATTAGCGATTTCAGTTTAACGACACTGTGTGGTAACAATTAAAGATCATTGGCATCGTCTTCCTCTTTTATCCACGCTTGAGACTGGCAGTGTCAGAATGCAAACAGTGGCGGAGTTGAATGGAGGTAAAATGGTATGTATGTATGTATGTATGTATGTATGTATGTATGTATGTATGTATGTATGTATGTATGTATGTATGTATGTATGTATGTATGTATGTATGTATGTATGTATGTATGTATGTATGTATGTATGTATGTATGTATGTATGTATGTATGTATGTATGTATGTATGTATGTATGTATGTATGTATGTATGTATGTATGTATGTATGTATGTATGTATGTATGATGGCTTAAATCGTTCATGCTTGATTGATCGAGTACACAATGGTCGGCTGCTTCGTTTGAAGCAGCCAGCAGAGCCCACAGTTCAGGAATCGATTTTCTTCGCGCTATAATAAGCTCCCGAGTGCACTGCAGGCTAGAATTGAAAAGACTCATCATTATCATCAGTCCACCGCTAGTTGTGTCGTCCCGTCCCACGTCATGTCCATGCATTGCAAAGACTGCTGCACAGTGCACGTGCATGAAAAGAAAGCTATCTAGATGAAACAAACAAAACGATGCCTGCAATCATTGATTGCTTTGTTAGACATTTGTGACTTGTTCAGACACGCAACGATCTAATGCACGTGTTGCTCAATAATACGCACGTCAACGCACATGTAAATGCTTTCATACAAGCCTTAATTTTTATATGTACATTCTTATGTATGCATGTACGAGTGGGTGTGCATGTATGTATGTATGTATGTATGTATGTATGTATGTATGTATGTATGTATGTATGTATGTATGTATGTATGTATGTATGTATGTATGTATGTATGTATGTATGTGTGTGTGTATGTATGTATGTATGTATGTATGTATGTAAGTATGTATGTATGTATGTATGTATGTATGTATGTATGAATGTATGTATGTATGTATGTATGTATGTATGTATGTATGTATGTATGTATGTATGTATGTAATGTATGTAATGTATGTATGTATGTACATGTATGTATGTACATGTATGTATATATGTATGTATGTAACTATGTATGTATGTAAGTCCTAGGTATGTAAATGTGTATGTATGTTTGTAAGTAAGTATGTGTGTATGTATGTATGTATGTATGTATGTATGTAAGTAGGCTATGTAGGCCCTATGTGTACATGTATGTAGGCTATAGTACATGTATGCAACTATGCATAATTATGCACATAATCATGGCGGCCTTGGATCCATGCTTCTTTTTAAAACAATTCCACAGCTGCATTAACAATCTTTCGCAGACTGCAGGAATATAATTCATGTCACATTTCATATCTTTTGTCGACATTAATTTTATTCAAACTCTCTGCCTTTCAATCTTCGCTTCACTCTCACCAAAGCTACATTTTTATTTGCTCAAAACTGAAAAGTGATTTGTTACTGAGTGTCACATGTAACACAACTACGGCTCTAAGATATTTGCAGAAAGATTCATTTAGATGTTTGATGCGTTTTATCATACGAAAGAAACAAAATATCTATTCACAATTACTGAACTCTGAACATAGAGCCTATCAGTGGACAAATTTTACTGACATAATTATCCGAATTAAGATATGACAACCGTGACAATCTGCATGTGCGAAATCAACACTATGACTTAAATGGAAATAATATTGGAAAGATTAAATATCCGGAGTGAGGAAATTGAGAGCTTTTCACAGCAAGCAACTTAACTTGTTACTCTATGCGGCTTCCTGCATTGTAAAGCATTGTTTGCAATAAAGCTAAACAGACGGATTCAATATGATTACGACTTATACCCTGACAAAAAACGCTCCCAAAAATAGGCGTTGTGAGAACTGATGCGACTGTTCCCTAAGATATTATTTAAAAATTTGACATTTTTGTAACGATTTAACATTTTTATATACTGTCTACGATTAAGCACAGTTGCCAATGCAACATTTCAAACACTTGAAGCACCACCGATATGTTTTAGGACATCCGAAACTCTAACCTGAAGTCTAGCTTTATATTTTAACATGATATCGTCTAGAACCTTTTGCTTGTCATATCCATCGCATTGATCTTTCTCGAACGGACAGACCGTTCGGTAATGGTGACTAAGAGCGACAGACGTAGCAACGTCAACGTTTGGAGAAGCTGCATTTGAAAAGGGAATCCAACAATAGTGATTGTAGACAGATTTGCATCGACGAGGATCAACAAATGACTTTGTTCCAAATAGATAATCTGAAGGTTGAGCACGATGTCTTAAACGTAAGCTTTGTAAGAATTTCGGTTGAGACTCGTCTTCTGGAAAGTACTTGAAGAAATAAGCATTCCTGAATGAATACGTGTGATGGGATTCTGTCCGATTATTTGAACGATCAATGTATTGAATCATATCCAGATAATTATTGTGAATTCTTGGAACAATGATTTCATCAAAGTCGACTACAACAATGAAACGATGAGAATACATATTTCGCATCATACAGTCATTCAGAGAAGCCGGACTACTCAGCCTCACTCCATTATAACCATAATCTTCGACTGCAGGAGGCATTTGACGAAGTTCCAGTAGTCCTGTTTTTCGGTAATAGTCAAATACTCGATCCAATTTACTATCAACTGAACCGTTGTAGACGTTGACCTGTGTTACCCCAAACATCGAATAGGCTTCCATCCATTCCACTATGATTTCAGGCGGAAAATATCCAAAGTTTACTTCCAAACAAGCTCCGAAATTGTGAGTCCATTTGCCAGATTTCTTCAGATGTGTTATTTTCAGAAATATTGTGGAATTCTCGCAAAGTCTGGTTGCAATTGAAACATGCGTTGGAATGAAGTTTGAGTTGTTGAGTTGACAGGAAAAGAGATTCTGACTGTATATATCGACATTTTGAACTGGCTGAGCTTTGCCTGTTTCAATTATTTCAGCCTGTGTGACGAAGTGAACTTCTGCTTTAGAATACCACACATAGCACCAAAGAGGATGATCAGATAATCGACGAACTCCAAGTATTCGTATCCACGGAAGAACTCCAACGATTGGTCTGTCATCGTAGAAAGCCGAGTAGACAGCGATGTCTTCTCTACCGTCTTGATGCACTTGCCAGTATTTGTGTCGAAATCTTATCTCTGATCTCATTGGTCTACGCAAACGCGGGCACTTATTGGACTCAAGAAATATGTCGTTAATTGAATGTAAACTAGTGAGATTCTGTCCATGGTTATGGAGTTCCTCTCTTGTTAGTGGAATCGTGCTGTCCTCTGTGTCGTCGGTAGATGCTTCATATCTATAAGTGTGCTTTGATAGGACGTAGTAGGCTGGTCCTGAGATTGCGAAGAAGATGAAGATCACACCTAAAAGATGTTGCAGTCGTCTAAAATGCAACACTTAGAAATTATTTCAGTTTTAAGCTTAGTGCATGAGATAGATATGTAATGAGGTCTACGGAAGCTACTACCTTACCGATTCTAAGATCATAAAGTAATAATAATAATAATATTAGGTCTAATAATAATTACGACGATTTATATGGCGCTGTAACACAGCCATGCAGTTACAAGGGCGTCTAAGTAAGCTGCTATATTAATTTTTATCCAATTGTACGAAACTTATCAGTGGTTGATGTTTTAATTATTATTTCTTTAATATGTTCCTTCTATTCTATTTTAAATCCGATGACTTTTCAGAGCTGTTGTCATCGTCGACAAGGAATGTATCAGTGCGGTGGCAGCTTGAACGCGCATACATGTAGAACCCAGAACCTTCTATTACAGAAACAGAAGGCTCTGGTAGAACCTATTCCGATAAATAAATATGGGTGGAATTGATACCGAAGATTTTGATTTCAGAAATCATATTCATAATCTCAGCTGAAAGACAATTCTAAAAATTCTGAATAAATATTTCCAAAACCTACATCATGTGACACATGACAGTCTGATAAGTAAATTCATAAAACGCCGACTTGTAATTAGTAATTACTTATAACCCAGTGAATGGCAGTAATTAAAAATATTTAGTAGGCCTATAATTTGTTCCACTAAAACGATAGATTACCATAAAATGCATGAAAAACCGGAAAGATGTATTTCATGGGTCCTGTTGGACAACAGTTGATAAACAACGAATAGCAAACACGTTGGTATTTGTTTGTTTGTAGGCTATGTGCACTTGTTATAGCGCCCCTTCAAGCTCTTTCTACTCACAGGCGCTCCCGAATGCAGAGCGGACATTGCATCGGAGTTTCACGACGAAGCGCTGAGCAATTGTGAGAGAAGGACTTGCCCATGGTCCTTATGCGGCGACGTGAGGTGGATTCGAACCTGCAACCTTCCGGCTCCAAGGCAACGACGCCACCACTACACCACTGCGCCCCACAAAGGATGTGTAGGATGAAGGTTATGATAGTCCTGGGTTCGTGACTGCTCTGCCCAGGGACACAGAATTGCAGAAGAGCTGACGAGAGCAATTTTGGGTTCTTGGGGAGAGCATTCATGGCTGACCGTAACTTCGGTGGGTAATGATCGATGACACAGATGAGGTACGTACACTTTGTTGCATTACTATTATCTATGTCATGCTCTCTGTCTCTGTCTCTGTCTCTGTCCCTATCTCTGTCTCTCTGTCTCTGTCCCTGTCTCTGTCTCTCTGTCTCTGTCCCTGTCTCTGTCTCTCTGTCTCTGTCTCTGTCTCTCTGTCTCTGTCTCTGTCTCTGTCTCTGTCTCTCTCTCTCTCTCTCTCTCTCTCTCTCTCTCTCTCTCTCTCTCTCTCTCTTTCTGGAGCGTGGTCCTTTCCACGACTCAATTCAGGATTCGTGTTCAGGTCACATGAAACCAAAGTGCAGAGGCCTTAGCCTTACAAACTTGTATGTAATGCAGATCATTGATGCAGCTCACCTCTTTGTTAGTATGTCGAGAAGTCCGAATCTCTTGTGTTTGACCCAATAAATGCAGCGTCTCAACAAAAGTGTTGTTAGGATGGATGGTTCTGTTGAGGCTGCTTTCTGTTGATTCATCGAAACTGGTCGACCATGGCTGTTAAAACAGATTCAGTCATTAATACTTTGACTATTATACGTTATAAACACTGCATATTTAATCTTTGTTCAGGTTGAAGGATGAAGGTAGGTGTCCTGGGTTACAAAATTGTAGTTATCATAAGCTCTAATAGAGACTATAATCATAAGTCTGGTATCGTTTTCGCTTATTTTATGTTTAATTTTAGCATCAAATTAATGACAATGCAATCGATAAAACAGTCAATCAAAGCATAAACGGGGGTAAGAGGGCACCTACCCTTCTGGAAAATTGACTCCTACCAGTATCTTAATTTTTCAGCAAATACGCTTTTAAGCAAAGTTCCTTGCACTAGAGTGCTAATGATACCAATGGTAGCCTACACATTGTGAAACTGCGAAATGTCCACTTAAAAATCTCTTTTTAAAATGCAAATGTTCTTAATTTCATGCTTTGCATTTAGAAGATCTTGGCCACAATAATTTATTTTAACCATCACCATTGTGTTTTGCTTCCCTCTGCTAAAATATCTTCGGGCTCATGTGTAGATGCAGCTTCACATTATAGGTTTTATGCTTTGGCTCTTTACATACCTAGTCTGTCATCTAGATATTATTGTTTCATCCAAGTTTGCTTTAAGGCCATTTTGGACGAATTGACCCATTGGGCACAATACGTCCGATAATAATAGCCTACTCTTACTGTTCATGAATAGAAATGCGCGTCAAGGTTGGGTTGCTTTATAGCAGTTCTGTTTAACGCTAAACTAGTCAGTAGGCCTATTACTGTTTAGTGTCTGAAGTTTACTGCCATCCGAACATCACAGTCGATTATTGTGCAAGAAGCCAGGGATGGATTTATTAGAAGAAGGAATGCCGTTAGAACGGACCAAGCAGTTAAGCACATCCAATGAAAGCACAGAGGGTGAATACAGCACGAAATGACTTAAATGTCTGCATTAGGGCAACCTTTTGCATGGTTAGTAGGCATAGGCCTATAATAATATTATTCGACGTTTTTATGTTCGAATTTTTAAGTTCAAACGTTTGGTGAATTGTGACGGAGAAAAGTTTATGGAACTACATTTTCAGTGCAAGTTAAAGTTGATAAATCTGCGCACACAGTTTCATATTTGTAGGCCTATATAATTTTGACAAAATTTCACATATTTTCAAACTCACTGATTTTTCATCTCATGAATTTGCAATGCATTTTCGCAAAAACACAGGCAACAAGTCAGTTTCGCTTAATTAAGCTAGGCCTATCCTACTCGATGGAGTCAATAAGGATGCAGTATGGACTGCTGGCAAGATGGCTATAAAGTCCCGATGTACATGTAACCTACACTAAAACTTTCAAAAAGTAAGTTAAACGGTGAAATGCAAAACCATTACATGACATTGACTCTCCGGATCTTGTATCCTCCTATTGATTTTGTTTTGATTGAGCGCCTGTGAATAAGCTGGTTCCCGCGACTTCGCTTTTGTGGACGGTGTAGAAATTCCGAGTTTACGATTAGGATTAGCAAAAATTAACAAAATATAACGTTCATAAGCAAAAATAAATGAATGTGATCCACACATCGCATGAACCCTGGAAGGAAAAGTGTTCGAGAAAAAATAATTATGGAACGGCCAAAACTTGCCAATATTTGCTAGAGTAGGCTATGGCCTATCAGCCACGGAAGACAAAGTTTACTCGACAGCAATTATGGCAATTATAGGCCTACCCTGATAAGGATATCTGGTTTTATCATGTGACCCTCATTGCAATAAATGCATCCTGCTGCTAAAAAGTAGGGCATAAGTCACTGCGGTAAATTAATCCATGGTATCAAACGCAAATGTGACGATGTTGCAGGCCAACTTTATATGAGTGGCCTACGCTCTATTTCGCAAACTTCCTGTTTGCAGCCTAGTCGGTTTAATTAATTATTTTGATGATATTATTTCTACGAGCAAACTGTGATTTATTGGGTTCATTTTCTTTACACGAAAAATTATTATCATTATTTTTATTAATATTATTATTATTATTATTATTATTATTATTAGTAGTAGTAGTAGTAGTAGTAGTAGTAGTAGTAGTAGTAGTAGTAGTAGTAGTAGTAGTAGTAGTAGTAGTAGTAGTAATAGTAGTAGGCCTAGTAGTAGTAGTATTATTAGTATTATAATTAGTAGTATTATTATTATCATCATCATCATCATCATCATCATCATCATCATCATAAATTGAGTATTGGCATATTACGAATATTAAGATTTTCAAATATTCACGAATATTAACGAATATTAAAACTGGCAACGAATATTATATTCGTAAAATATTATGTTCTTTCAAGAAATTCTTTAGCCCTATTCTTAGCCTGATTCTTATTTAGTTATTTATGAAATATTAAAATGTTTAACTTTTGCTGAATAAATTGTACAAAATTGAGTTAGCTTACGCATAGGCTTTTATCAGTACGTGACAATAACTTTAATAGATTTATTGTTAAAAACTTAAAGGTCTCTGCTGGGTTTGGCCAATGTGATCATGCGGCACTCATATCACATTCGATGCTTAATGTTAGTCACTTTGTCTGACTTCTAGCCATCCTCCTCATTCCTCAACTGAAAAGAGGCAGAGTCATCGATATCAGTTGGCAAGTAGCAGCAATAGTAGCCTATGCCAAAATTAACAGTAAACTTTAACTGTTTATAATAGTGACTGCAAATTGACAATTTTATATCAGTGTAGCAGGATGAGTAGATATGCATTAATAATGCAAGAAATATTAGTGCAACTGTTTCTAACACTAGCTAATGCGTTACTGAACCCGATAGAGCGGATAGACTATTGGATCTCAGTCATTATACCTGCTGGTGAAAGTTTGGATTACCGGGTAGTGAAATAGAATAGAGGACTAGTTAAATATCGTGTTGTTTTAACGCATTAAATAAAAAATAATAACTATTACTATACATGGCTGTTGCATAACTTCCTAACTTAGGGTAAGTACTAAATAAGTATAATACACACGGCATGGGTTCTTCCCCTCCCACACACACACACACACGCACGCACGCACGCACGCACGCACGCACGCACGCACGCACGCACGCACGCACACACACACACACACACACACACATACATGCCTCGTATGTACATCCGAGGCCCTGATAGTGCCCATGCAGTCTGAGATCGCGTGGATCCCGTAGGGCTAGAAGGTCGATCTATGTATCAAAATGTTCGTAGTGATGAGTAGCCAATCACAATCGCCGATTTGAAAGCATACACTTCTTGCTTTTTTAATTATAACCAATGACATACGTTGCATCATAAGCGAGAGCGTGAATCCGAGGACGCTCTCGGATTCTGTATTAAGAGGCGGGCGCGGAAATAAGGAGCACGCTTGGTAACGGTGTGTGAGTGTGTGTTTTTAGTTCTCGAAAGAGACGTAAATTGACATAGCAGCAAATTTACCATTGCAATGTAGAGTCTGCGTGTGAATTCTTTGCATGCGGTCTGAGAGCTTGAACTTGTACACACACAGCACCATTCCGAGTGCAAAAATGTGTGTGTTAACCAAGCCCTCAACGAAATATTAATTGAAGATAAATTTAATTCTGAAATTAAATGTAGGAAAAATAATATTTAAAAAGCTATGCATTAATATAGTTTGCCTGAGTTATGCGAATTTTTTAACAGCTAGCCGAAGCACGATAACATGAAGTAAACGAACGGCATTTATGTAGCGTCGTTTTTCTGGGTTGCATTCTGTTAAGTAAAAAAACAAAATGCAAGCTTCGATGGGTTTGCAAATTGGAAGAATCGTGTCCTAAGTTTAATCCACGTTAAATTGTCAAGAACGAAGTAAAATTGGCAATGATATTTCAAAACTTTAGGCCAATCTTCAATAAGACCCGAGAGCCAGACAGTCTTTGGCTTCAAGCTAAACAATTCGCCGTTTGTGCAGATTTATCGAATAATTTGGGTGTTGCTAGATATTTTTTGTCTTTGATTTGTATCTGTTAAAATTCCTAATTACGGTGGAAAAAAAATTAGCCTATCTGGGGTCGAAGAATTGTTTCCATTTAGCGACTGTGTGTATGTTTTCTGTGTTCGCACACTATTTGCATGCAGTCTGAGAGCTTGGCCTAAGTACACACTGCATCATTCCGAGTGCAAAATCTATTTTGGCGAGTGTGTGTGAACCAATACTGCAGGTTTTTCCTGTGTGCATTCTTTGCATGCGGTCTGAGAGCTTGGACTTGTACACACACAGCATCATTCCGAGTACAAAATAGTGTGTGTGAACCAATACTGCAGGTTTTTCCTGTGTGCATTCTTTGCATGCGGTCTGAGAGCTTGGACTTGTACACACACAGCATCATTCCGAGTACAAAATAGTGTGTGTGAACCAATACTGCAGGTTTTTCCTGTGTGCATTCTTTGCATGCGGTCTGAGAGCTTGGACTTGTACACACACAGCATCATTCCGAGTACAAAAGAGTGTGTGTGAACCAATTAAAAATAATTTTTGGAATTACATGCATTAAATCAAATGGTCTTGAAATTTTTAAATAAAATTCATATTAGCAATCAAATAAAATTCATTGCACTGGGAGCGCTTCTGAATGGCCACGGCTGTGAGCAGCGCTGTAGAAATTGCTGATTACATTATATTACAGAACAATACATTCTGATTTCTGAGTGATGTTTGTAATTGTAATCTGACACCACTTAAGCGCCACTTTAAGAAAGCACTCTTCAGGGATCTACAGACCAACAAGAAACTAAATTAGCAATCAATAACTCATTTATTATTCCAGTGACATTGAAATTGACATTGCAGAAAAAAAATCATAGCACCTAAATGAATGCAAAGGACATCAAAGTGGGACAGGAGAGCCATTTACCTAGGGCAGTCTGAGCTTCTTGGAAGCAATATGCTGGCACTAAAACTAGTCATGCAAAGATATCCAAGCTTCAATGTAAGTTAAGATACTGTGCAAAAATATTTAGAATCATAACATACAGCCAAACATACACCAAACATAAGCTGTGACACAAGCAGAGGCCTAATAGATATCAATTCTAATATGATGCACAGGTCACCACTGTAACATAACTGAACCAAGATATAAGCCAACTGTATCTGCCATTGAATAGTGCTATTTTTGAAACATGTTTAGGTTATAAGCAGATAATCACACTTGCAATATGCTGGCACTAAAACTAGTCATGCAAAAGATATCCAAGCTTCAATGTAAGTTAAGATACTGTGCAAAAAAATTAGAATTATAATATGCAGACAACATAAAACCAAACATAAGCTGGCACAGAAGCAGAGGCCTAATAGATATCAATTCTAATATGATGCACAGGTCACCACTGTAACATAACTGAAACAAGATATAAGCCAACTGTATCTGCCATTGAATAGTGCTATTTTTGAAACATGTTTAGGTTATAAGCAGATAATCACACTTGCAATATGCTGGCACTAAAACTAGTCATGCAAAGATATCCAAGCTTCAATGTAAGTTAAGATACTGTGCAAAAAAATTTAGAATCATAACATACAGCCAAACATAAAACCAAACATAAGCTGGCACAGAAGCAGAGGCCTAATAGATATCAATTCTAATATGATGCACAGGTCACCACTGTAACATAACTGAAACAAGATATAAGCCAACTGTATCTGCCATTGAATAGTGCTATTTTTGAAACATGTTTAGGTTATAAGCAGGTAATCACACTTGCAATATGCTGGCACTAAAACTAGTCATGCAAAAGATATCCAAGCTTCAATGTAAGTTAAGATACTGTGCAAAAAAATTAGAATTATAATATGCAGACAACATAAAACCAAACATAAGCTGGCACAGAAGCAGAGGCCTAATAGATATCAATTCTAATATGGTGCACAGGTCACCACTGTAACATAGCTGAAACAAGATACAAGCCAACTGTATCTGCCATTGAATAGTGCTATTTTTGAAACATGTTTAGGTTATAAGCAGATAATCACACTTGCAATATGCTGGCACTAAAACTAGTCATGCAAAAGATATCCAAGCTTCAATGTAAGTTAAGATACTGTGCAAAAAAATTAGAATTATAATATGCAGACAACATAAAACCAAACATAAGCTGGCACAGAAGCAGAGGCCTAATAGATATCAATTCTAATACGATGCACATGTCACCAATGTGACATAGCTGAACCAAGATACAAGCCAACTGTATCTGCCATTGAATAGTGCTTTTTTTGAAACATGTTCAGGTTATAAGCAGATCACTACTCTTCTCGCAGGCACTAATCTATACAGCTGTTTTATAGTCCTCAATATAAGCACTTAAAATGTATAGTCCATCAATTCACCCAGTTGTATAGTCACTCAAGTTTTAGACAATTAACAAATGTATTGCCCATAAACTCAAACAGTTTAAAAATTTCTGGCCCATAAACTCAACCAGTTTGAAAATGTCAACTGCACCGGCACAACCTACTTATCGCACTGTTTAAAAATCCATCAATTCAACCTGTTTAAACATATCGAAGGATTGTATAGTATCATCAATTATAGTCTTGTGAATTTATAATGATGTACATGGTTCGTCCTTCATTATTATCACTAAGAGAATTAATTATTAAGAGTTAAGGTTGGGCTACGGAATCAATTATTATATTCTATTATATTCTATTTATGTTGCTCGTCTGGACTGTGTTATGACAATACTTGAATAGAAGTTATGCAAACTGTAGACACAAGTTTTGACAGTCAGCAAACAACAATGTTGAAAAATCAATTTTCATCAGGATCTTACTGCAAATGCAACAAGATCCGAAACATTAGAGCAGCAATAAGAAAAGCCAAGCAAAAAGGTTATAGATGATAAAACAACACTATTGCTCGCTCTGGAGACTCAGCAACCACGTTAAGAGCCAGAGACATCTTGCAGGAGTTGGCCAAAGACTGTGGTGCCAAGAAACCTGAATTGATCACTTCAGTAGGTCTTCGCAAGCATGTTGCAACCATTTCACAGCTTCTCAATCTCCACGGACATGAATTAGACCTCCTTGCAAAGTTCATGGGTCATGACATTCGCGTGCATCGGGAGTATTATAGGTTGCCGGAAGACACTATGATGGTGGCTAAACTCAGTAAAGTTTTGCTGCTTATGGAACGAGGTGATGTGCAGCTTTTCTATGGAAAGTCCTTGGATGAGATAAATGTTGATGATGCTGATGAAGACATCAATTCAGATTATGAAATTGCGGGTGAAAACCACTCTGACGATGATGATCATCATGATGATGATGATCATGTTGATGATCTCTGTCATGATCATGATGATGATCATGACAGAGAAGAGAGTGCAGATAGTAAGGATGCTGATGCTGATGTAGTTCTTGACAAGGGTCAAAATCACGACATTGTCTCTGATCGTGATATAAATGCTGACGGCTACAATTTTGATGCCAAGAAAATAAGGAATAGGAGCAGAGAATACAAGATATGATCTAAGGAAGAAACAGAAGCAGTTACCAGACAGTTGTCTACTTTCATACAGAAACTGAAGTGTCCTAGACAACTTGATTGCTTAAATGCAAAAGCCAAGGAACCAGCGCTTGCCGATCGGACATGGAAAAGTGTAAAATTTTACGTCAACACACAGATCAACAAACATAAGTCTAAGATGTACCGTGGGCCTAAGAAATAGTCATAAATAGAGAAATTTTCTAGTTTCCTCGAAGCCTTACTAGAAGTTCTGTAGATTTATGCATGTCTGGGGTGAACAAAACAGGAACTCCTCGATTTCTTTTATTCATCTTCCAAGACAAACCAGCAGTGCTTGAGCTCACAGCATCGTATCCATCGTTGCCCTCTGGATTGATAGCTGACAGATTCATTCTGCCCTGTAATAAACGTTCACAAAACGATATTATTTATCACATTGGACATTGATTGGTAGGCTAAATACTTATGTTAAATAACTGATAACAATAACAACAATAATATTTACTACTGCTGCTGCTGCTGCTGCTGCTACTGCTGCTGCTGCTGCTGCTGCTGCTGCTGCTGCTGCTGCTGCTGCTGCTGCTGCTGCTGCTGCTGCTGCTGCTGCTGCTGCTGCTGCTGCTGCTGCTACTGCTACTGCTACTGCTACTGCTACTGCTACTGCTACTGCTACTGCTACTGCTACTGCTACTGCTACTGCTACTGCTACTGCTACTGCTACTGCTACTGCTACTGCTACTGCTACTGCTACTGCTACTGCTACTGCTACTGCTACTGCTACTGCTACTGCTACTGCTACTGCTACTACTACTACTACTACTACTACTACTACTACTACTACTACTACTACTACTACTACTACTACTACTACTACTACTACTACTACTACTACTACTACTACTACTATCTGGTATCTGTTCCATCCAGCTTTAACGCCATAGCCCTCAGCGGGTCATTTGTTCAAACAGAATTTGTCGAATAATAGCAGTACTAATAATAATGAAGCTTATAATAATATTATTTTTGGCATTTCACGTTGGGGCTAAAGAAGTTAAATGTAGAGAAGACATTAAAATTATGCAAAGAATTTATGGCAGTTTATAAGACAGTTCAAGAGAAAACCACGACCCATGGTAGCACCATCACTGAATAAATATTTAACACTTATTTAAGAATAATTAAAGTTTTGACACCACTGGTACAAGCACATTGCATCGTATGGCATCATGCTGTATTGCATCATATTGTATTTTGTTCGATTGTGAATGCGTACCTTGCGTTGCTGTGACGGGTGCCCTCCACGGATCTGTCTGGACGGTGCTGCGTCTGGGTGCAGAGACCGTGAGACCTTGAGACCTTGCCTGCTGAAAAGAACAATGGAAAACTGTAAACAAAGAATCGAAAGCTTTGGGAAACCTGGTCATCCTCAAAAGACATTGTTATAGGAAATTTATAGACAAAAGGCATTGGTATGGGCAATTTAAAGACAAAAGGCATTATGTATTGTCAATTTATAGACAAAATACAATGAGATGGACAATTTATATAGCACTACTAAAATATGGAGTTTCCTTAAAACTTAACGAGCACTTTGAAGATCATGCAATTGTGGTAGAGTGGTTAACGATTTACATAGTGCTCACTGCTAAAATACGGAGCTTATTTAAATATCACCGTGTACTTGTCAGATTGAATTAATAAACGAATTATAATATTATTATCAACATTATTATTATTATCAACATCATTAATATTTTTTAAAAAATTTCCTAAGATTAGCATTATGCAACTACAGAGCCTTATTATAATTATTATCCTTTTACAATTTTCTCCTCCTAACACCACCTTACACCACCGCTGGACTATAACACTCTTGCATTTTGCAAAGCCAATCCCAAGCTCGGATAAAAAAAGAGGGCAACGCTGCTGATCTTCACCATCACACAGCATACCTTAATGCCCGTGTTCTGCGAGTATCTGTCTTGAGCAGCCAGCGTCTTCTCCATCACCGTCTTGACGACATTCTTCTGCGTCCGGTGATTCGGCATAGTACCTGCCGAAGAAACAAAATGATGAATAATAATACATAAATTCTCCACTAAATACAAGGGTTTATCGTTCTGTAAATGCTTGCCGAGAACCATTAGAAATCACAGATACAGTCGCCAAATGGAAACATATCACGAAACCAGATAATTACTTGTAAACACAATTTATTCATGCATTTACACTCTGTCTACGGTCTGTGAATACATGAGATTTTTGAGGGGGATTCCATTTCATTGTTGATGTTCAATAGAAATGGTCGTAAAATACACAGAAGTAGTTTTACAAATAGGAAACTTAATATGTTTACGCATAAAGCCAGCCCAAACTGATTTAAAATGACAAAATCTAGTCAATCGGCCGCTAAATAACTCATTCAGTGTCATTTTTAAATATGTGACAAATGATAAATTAAAATATCAGGTAGTATTTTATCAACACATTACGATTATTATTATTATCATAATAAATATTGATATCAAAGCACACCGACAGAGAATGTCAAATTGAAACGCGCTTGAGGAACATAAGGTTTCCACATTAGTTAAGCCTATATTTTCCTGTGATGACACCCTGGCCCACCACTTGCTGGAAGATGTTCACATTGGCCCGCCACTCAAAAAGGTTTGACACCCTTGGTGTAGATGGACAAGAACCGGGGTGAGCAGGGGGTACGCGCTTTCGATTGCGTATTATAGACCAACCTTCGATTATGCCTACTATTAGTGTTTCCTACTATTAACGCTATGATACAAATGCTTGAATAACTTGCCTTAAGCTTCAACCCCGATCTAAGTATCGCAAACTTGAAAAGATTTTAAAATATAAACAAAATAATAGTCTATCTCTTCCCTTTCGCCACGCTTAACACAGTCGATAGTGTATTCGTTCTTCTTAGGCGCAGATCTACGAAACCTAGCCCAATACTAGCCCAGTTGAAGAAACACACTCCAAAATCAGGCAAAAGTACATACGTGTGTGAATCTGGTGGAAACGTGTTTCTTAGCTCTCGGATTGCGAAAAGTTAAGCTCCGCCCACGACAAACCGAGAGCTTGACAAAATCGCGATTTTAAAATACTTCACCGATTCGAATTTCAAAAATATTAATAAATATAGAAGATATTATTGTTAGCTATCTTTCAGTATGTTTGTTTTGTTAAAATTGTATGTTATAATTTTGCAAATAATTCATAATGGGCTCGCAATCCGAGAGCGTCCTCATACGCCTTCACTTTGCGGCTAGTGCCTCGGACCGTTGCTGTGGGTACATAGACGCGCCTTCGGAAGGTATGTAATGCGTACTCACGCACGCACGCACGCACGCACACACACACACACACACACACACACGCACACACACACACACACACACGCACACACACACGCACACACACACGCACACACACGTCGAAGCAGAATTATGGCCTAAATCAAGACTTATCATATAAGTAGCACACAGCCTATTAGCACTATATCACGTCAAATGTAGACGTAAGCTCAACAATGTTTTGTAAACTCTGACACCTTTCATTGGTGTTGCTGTGCGCTCTGGTCACAAAGATACATGTAGGTGCAAGCAATGCTAAGCATACAGAAATTTGGCCAGAGCGCTTCATGGCTACACAGCTTTATAATTATAGAGGCTCGGCGCGACTTTAGTTTATGCATGAATGTAAGTATGAGTGTAAGCTTATGTAGCCTACGTGTGTGTATGTACATGTATGTACGCATTATGTATGTGTGCGTATGTATGTATGTTTGTATGTATGTGTGCGTGTGTAATGTGTATATATAAAAATTCAATGAATTGATCACGTGAGATTCTTTACCACCACTGCCCATTTTGAATAAGCCCACTCCTTTTAAGCCACCCTACACGGACTGTGTTAGCCCGAGATTGTGAATCTCAGAAACTGACCACCTTCGGCCTGCGAACCGCGGTCACAGTAACCCTATTTTAAGCAGTTGCACCAACCACCTTTTGGGGTAAAGTAGGCCTATAAGTTCAGGCTGGGGCAGGGACATCTAGGTCACCCTGTGCATCGGAGCGAAAGATATGTCTACGGCCAAGAAAGGATGAGACGGTGATACACAACAGGCTGTATACTTTTTATAAGATGGTAGGCTATGTGGCACAGCACTTAAAAAGGCAATTGCGCAAAAAGCATTAAGACCTTACGGTAACTCAACTAGTCTGTACATTGTACAAAAATTGTACAACCATCGGCTCTGACTCACTGCAGGTAGTCACAAAGCAAGACTGCGGATAGTTTTCTTTGCTCGTGGGTGCATTATTTGGGTCTTAACAAGCTTAATGGGCTACACGCATTCTCGTGGCCGTATACGTAATGAAGAACAGGCGAAGCACATTCCTTGGAAGGGGCGTATATCCAATGATTGTGATAACTGTACATTGTGAGTGAATGCGTGAAAGGCTTGAAAGCATATCATTTTTATTATGTTGTCAATGACGGTTTATCATGTTGTTGTTGTAGGTGTGAGTCTTCGTGATGCATGGGCAGAACTGCTATCTCAATCTCGCGTTTCTCTGAAGTTTTGCTCATCGTAGTTAAGCCTATGCAACATGTATGATTTGTATGCATGTATGTATGCATGTATACTTGTATGCATGTAAATATGGATGAACATGTACATGTAGGGCCTATGTTTGCATGTATTCGTAGATGCATGCACGTGTGTGAATGCACATGTGTGGGCTTATATCATTATTATGAATGTACGCTTATCAGAATGCATGTATTGGGTAAATGTGCGAATGCGTGCATATAATATGTATGCTCATTGCTCATGAGCGGTTGTGCTTCTGTATTCGCATAGATCTATGTACAATTGCACATCATGATTCGGGTCTACACAAGTTTCACGACTTTGCGTGCAGCCTTTTGTAAGACAACGACACCATAGCTTGGAACGGAGAACCCAGTGCCCACGGTTTAAGCAACAAGTTTCTGTGGCTGCCGCTAGGCCTATCTCATCGCTTTTGTCCTTACATTTCAGTGCATCTTACGGGCGTCAATTTTGTGTTTAAATTAAAAGTGAATATCACAACAGCTATTTAAGCATAAATTTAATCGACGAGTGATCAGAGCGCTCTCTTTGCAACGTGCAGAGCACGGGTTCGACGCTCCTCCCATGAGACTAGAATCCCTAGATGATGCCTATATATGGACCTACCAGTAGTGGTGGCGGTGATGGTGGCGGTGGTGATGGTGGTGGTGGTGGTGGTGTTGTTGTTGTTATCGTGGTAGTGGTTGTCTTAGTAACAGCAGCACTGCAGCAGTAGTAGTAGCAGTGGCAGTACAGCAGTAGAAGCAATAATGGCAACAGTTTAGTCGGAGTAATTAGATATAGGTTAAGTCAGATTATTCAATATTCATGTTAGACTATTACTACTAGAATAGGCTTTAGACTGAATTTCTGCCGAGTGCGAAGGAACGAAATCAGCTTCGGATAGAATAACGCAGGCTGCGATAGAATCATAGAAAACACATCAAACTGAGACACCAACCTGAGAGGCATGATTATAAAGCAGGTCGTCTTTGGTAGGCTACAACCGTTGCAGGCTCTAAGAATATCAACACCGAGTCTCGCCTTTGGATTCCAAACCTCGCGTTTCCAGCAAACTGACGGCGTGACGAGCATAAGCATGAGACGGTTGGATGCAGATATTGATCTAGGCCTTTTCTCCTGTCTAGAATGCCGGTGTATTACTCCATCTGAAGAAATAATCGTTATGCCCTACTACCCGCTGCTCTGTTGGACCACTACGCCGAGCCACAGTCTACGAATAATATGATAGATTTGTTACATCGAGGTTACGAGCACAGCACGTGTCTTCTGTGGCTATGCACCGAAGCCCAGCGGTCTATTATGTTGCTACGCTCAGCCAACAAAGGAATAATATTATGCCACACTCATTCTCGAGATAACAATATGCAAGCCTCCTGACGTTTAGGTTTATATTCTAGAGCAATATAATAAACTCAAATTTGCATGAGTCTAGCTCTTGAAAACTTCCGAATTATTTCTCGCACTTGATATAGCTCCCATTTCAACCTTCTACTCAGAGGCGCTCTTGACTACAGCGCTGACACTGCATCGGAGTTTCACACCGAAGCGCACGAGCAATTGCTAGTGAAGAACTTGTTGAGTGTCCCGATGCGGCGGTTTGAGGCGGACATGAATTCTCGCAATATAATAGAAGTCAGATTGATGGAAATAATTTTCAATGGAATAGAAGTGAGATGGAAGAAATCATTTTTTTCTAAATTGGGGCTGGATTGATGAAAAATTATTGTTTTTTAAATAGAAGTTAGAATGATGAAAAAACTGACTCAAATAGAATCTGGAATTCGCTAGCGAATTCTTGCCTGCACGAAAGCGAGATTGATTAAAATCATTCATGACAAAGTAGAAGTCGCGTTGATGAAAAATTGTTTGGCCTATTGTTAGTAGGGCAAATAATTTAGAAGGCTCCATGACAAAATTTAATGCGAAATACTCTCATGGAGGAAATGGCTCGGACAAAATTTCATAATGTCAAAATGTCACGGATAATAAGTATAAAAGAGTAAATAAGTTTTTATTTTTAGTCTGTTTTAATTGATGACTAGGCCTATTGATAATCTCAAAATCGACTGAATAAGGATCATAACATAACTTTTTCAAAGGCAACTTCAACACGAAGGCAAAATCTGACAACTTAACTACTTCGTAGGTCCACTACAATGCTGAATGAACTGTTTTCAAATGACTATGGTGTTTGTAGGCTACATGTACATTACCTAAACTACATACAACACTGAAATTAAGATATCTTACAAAGTCTCGAGATATTTTTGGAAAACTTAGAATATCTTTTTATGCCTGATTTTGTGTTAGAATTTAAGTGTTATCAATCCGTACGTTGTGAAAGAAATCCAATTATGTTGGCTTCATCGTAGGCCTAAAATGGTCAGGTGCAAAAATCTGTTAACTCCGCTAACTTTCCGCCACTAACTTGCCCCCACTTTCTCGATATATTATATAAATAGATCAAAAACGACCATGAGCGGTAAAGAAACCACACCAATGTGTTGCTGCAAGAAATAAATTATTGAACTTGATTTTTTGCTAAACCAACATTCACGTCTGTCGCGTAAATAAGTATCCATTAATTAAGATCATTAGGCATAAGCCTACTCGATTTAGATCTAAGTCAGAGCGTGACTTGATGCGCTGGATGAAGGCTTTAATGGTCTGCCATTGGTTGCAACTGAGCTCGCCAAGTGACGTGCAGGTAGAAACATCAGTTTGCGTCTAGGTACACAACAATTTTAATGGTCTGCAAAAACTTTCTTAAAACTCATTGTGACCTCAAATTTCATTACAGTCGCATCAAAATCACTTCAGTCGACGTTCAACAAATTATCATTGTCCTGTAGATGATCCACCAGACTGATTGAACAACCCAAAAGATCGATCTTCAGATGCGACGACCTTGAGGAATTGTTTGTGCAAACTTGTCACCAGGCAGCGACCTACCGAAGTTTCGTCAACACTAACCTGGCATAGGAACCAACGAATGACGGCACACTTGCTTTTATCTCAGTCTCACCACACGTCTGGAATCAACTATCCCTGCTTTAAAGTTCAACCCATCAAGTGATCCGTCAAGCTGTGTTTAGCTGAAAAACTTCAACTTAAAGTATCCAACGTTCTTCCACCATCAACTATCATAGCTCCACCTAGCGACTGACTATGCATCCATCGCCACAGATCAAAGTATTGGCGTCTGGCTCATGAATCTGATTTTATTCATTCAGCCTTTCATGTCGTTCTAATCGTCATTAGCCATCAATCATTTGTTGTCGAGATGGAAATGATACTATAGGCAGAATAATAAATACTTTTGCCGGTACGCCAACTCAGTTCTACTGGTTTGCTGATCACAAAGAGAACATCCTGCTTACACAATTTTTATTTCTATGGCTTTTGCCGCCGCTGAGAATCTGTCCAAAAGTATGTCCTTGTATCTGAACATGATATCGTCGACAGTTTTATTTCTGTAGTAATCTTCACACTGATTTTTGCGGAATGGACAATTGGATCGGTAGTGGTGACTAAGAGCAACTGATGTCTTAACGTCAACATTTGGAGAGCGAGAGCTCGGAAATCGAATCCAACAATAGTGATTGAAGACAGATTTGCATCGACGTGGATCAACAAATGACTTTGTTCCGAATAGATAATCAGAAGGTTGAGCACGATGTCTTAGACGTAAGCTTTGCAAGAATTTCGGTTGAGACTCGTCTTCTGGAAAGTACTTGAAGAAATAAGCATTTCTGAACGAATACGTGTGATGGGATTCTGTCCGTTTTTCTGAACGGTCAATGTATTGAATCATATCCAGATAACTATTTTGAATTCTTGGAACAATGATTTCATCAAAGTCGACTACAACAATGAAACGATGAGAATACATATTTCGCATCATACAGTCATTCAGAGAAGCCGGACTGCTCAGTTTGATACCTTTAATAGTGTAATCGTCAACTGCAGGAGGCATTTGACGAAGTTCAAGTAGTCCTGTTTTTCGATAATAGTCAAATACTCGATCCAATCTGCTATCCATTGAACCGTTGTAGATGTTGACCTGTGTTACTCCAAACATCGAATAAGCTTCCATCCATTCCACTATCATCTCAGGTGGTAAGTAGCCAAAATTTACTGCCACACATATTCCGAAACTGTGAGCGAAATTATCTGATTTATAATTATGGACTATTTCCAAATATATTGTAGAATTCGCACAAAGTCTGGTTGCAATTGAAACATGCGATGGAATGAAGTCTGAATTGTTGAGTTGACAAGAGAAGAGATTCTGACTGTAGTTAAAGCCTCCTTGCACTCCTTGGTTCTTACCCGTTCTTAGGATTTCAACCTGTGTGATGAAGGGCGCTTGTTTTTGCGAATACCAGACATAGCACCAAAGAGGATTATCAGATAATCGACGCACTCCAAGTATTCGTATCCACGGAAGAACTCCAACTATTGGTCTGTCATCATAGAAGGCCGAATAGACAACAATCTCTTCCTGACCGTCTTCTTGCACTTGCCAATACGTGTGTCTGTAGCGAATCTCTTTCTCCGATGGTCTATGAGGTTTATAAGTATTATTACATCTGTACATTGAGTCATCCAATCGATGTTCAATGGTTTCTGTGTCGTTGCAGTTACATCTGAGTTGGACGTAAAGTAAAGTTACAAAGATTGCTGTGAAGAACCACATAACAGCTGAGAACCTTCGAAACTTTCTGTAGCATAACCTGTAAATAAAGTGTATGCGAATGGCATGAATTCAAGTACCCCATGCAGGTACCTAAAACAATCACAAATTAACAAATGCGCAAGTACGTTTACATAATTATGTGTATGGATTGATGGATTATCGGATGATTGTCTGATGGACGGATGCCTTTGCAAGCATGTGCCAATGTACATGTAGTTTGATGCATTGCTTTATGTATGTAGGCTTGTGTATCCTAACCAAAGAACTTTATAATTTAGCGCAGTTTTGTTCTGTGATGTTGCACTTAGGCTACATCTGAGTTGGACGTGGAGAACATAAGTCGAGATGTAGCGCATTTACTCTTTCTCATGTACCGGCATTTCGATACTGCATTTAGTATTTTGGTCAGATCGTCTATAGTAGTAGGCCATAGGCAGGGCCGTGTTTAAGGTTCTTCGAGTGTCGGTGCAAAGTGTTACAGCATTGGCAAAGTGCCATTCGGCAGTCTTACAAGATTAGGCCTAGCCATTTTACAAAAATCCGCAGTTCAAGTCAGTATTAGACTCAGCAAGCAAGCACGCAACGTCGATTAACTTAGTGAAATTAATGTTTTGTTACACTTAGCCTACTGATTTTACAAAGCTTTAAGTAAAACTGAGACTCGCAATTTAAGACGTTTGGCCAATGGCAAAAAATTTTCAGCTCAGGGGCATTCGGTGCACCACACCGAATGGACCTATGTTAAACACGGCCCTGGCCATGGGTCCAAAGATATTAGAGTTTAAGACTCCAATATCCAGGCCCGGCCTTAGGTCAAGGCGAACGAGGCAGACTCCTGGACCCCGCGCTTTCAGAAGTCTCGTACTGATAGCCATAATTGTTTTTAATGTAATTAGATTTAGGCCTACAACGCGTTCGTCGCACAGCAACAATACTGGCAGCTGTCAATTTGCCGTGTGAATGTGGTAGGGTGGTTTGGGAAAGAGTAT